>WSTJ01000205.1:3212-34213 GCA_019623705.1 Ceratobasidium sp. 428
TGTTTATTTCTTTTTTGGGTTTGCCGGAACCCGGTAAAACAACCCGGCCATCCGCCCTCGACGTGGTCGTTTTTATGTACCTGGGTGAGCGCTGGGCCCGGCCCCCCCCCCCCCCCCAAAAAAAAAAAAAAAAAAAAAAACTGAACCTATATTTCAGCACTACTGTAGGAGCACTGTTTGAGCACTGTTTGACACAGATCATGCAGAGCGTGGAATCTCAGCTTGATTCAACTTCTGCTCCGGTATGTGGAGCGTGCATCAGCATAATTTGCGATGGGTTACGCTTAGTTTTTTTTTCAAGCAGTATATTTTATTGGTAGGAGGATTTGGAGAAAGCTTATACCTCCGCGAACAACTGAAAGCACGCTTTGAGCCGCGGGGGTGTCAAATTACAATTACCAGTAATGAAACGTCAGTGCGAGATAACCGTATCTACCCAAACTAAAATACAACTCTGAACCAGATCGAAGGCTGTCGCAGACGGTGCACTCATCTGGTTTTGTGCCAGTAGTGTTGTAAAGCGTGTTCCCCGGTTCTCCTATGGGATCGAGATACTTGTTCCTTTTGACTCAAAGCTTCTGGCCCATCGCCGACGCAAAACAGTGATTTGGCCGAGCGGGCAGTTTGCAAAAGGCGGGTGGTCACAAATTATTGATAAAGTAAGCTCGCTTTGGATAGTTTGCATGTGTTATCGCAAGATCTTACTGTAGTGTCTAGGGTATCCCTGTCGACTGCGACGCACTGACCCGCCGGCCATACTATCGCGAATATTCTAGTCCCAACCCAAACTTAAATAGCTTCAGCGAAGCAATGTGGTGTTATTCTTTGACAGGATCACCAGAATGGATGAGGTTCAAAACTGGTGTGTGCTGAAACTCAGAGCTGCTCTAATTGGTGTGACTAGGCTGATACCTAAAATATAGGCAATTTAATGCCAGGCTTTCAAGCAGTTTGCAATATCACAGCCAACTTGAGTAACTTGCGCAACATCCTCCAAACGCACAGAACCAGCACCGGCATAAGTTACTGGAGCTTGAGCTTCAACGTTTGTATCTACTTTGGCCGCACCGAGCTCCAGGCTTTCCTTGAATGGGTAGAAGACGTGTGTAGTATTGAACAAAGATGTAATTCAAAGATGGGCCGCTGACTATTTTTGCGTAGGGAGTTACACGCACGGGTCCCGTCCAAATCATCTCATCCTCCAACCTCGCTTAGCAGGCATATTATTTAGCATACATGAAGCTGTCTTGTGCACCAAGAAAGGATATTACTAGGCCTAGCAGCTAACGAATGGTTTGCGTGTTGACAGCCTGTGAAATAATACGTTGCCCCGGTTACTTTATACGAAGAGTCGGCTTCAGCTAGCCACTCACAACGCGAAAATTCCCCATTTAGTGTAATTGCCATTCACTCGTTAGTATATCCAAACTTAGGCATGACCTTGAGCTCGATTTACACAGCTTCACGGGGCCTATTTATGAATATTAATGCGATAAGACACCTTCTATAAGTAAAGCTTACTCAAGTGTTGAGAAGGAACACCCACCGCCTTGGATGATACATACTTGTAGTCTAAGAGGAACCTTAGGAGGCGCCAACTTGTGCCCACGTGGTGATCAAAAGGCACTTCCTCTGGTCAGCCACCACCCCCTGCCCTAGCCACAAGAGAGTCATGGCGGATCCTGTTTTGCAAGCCAACACAGATAATATATCGCCACAAGCCGAACATTTGGAAACCCAGTCCGATGTGCCAAGCTCGCCCCCAAAACATCCTAGTCAGAGACAACCTCGCAAACCAAAAATTCACGTTCTGTAAGCTAGCTTCTTCCTGTCTTCAGAGTCCCAATCTTGATGTTATGCTTGGACTCAAGGCTACTTGGTCCTAGTGGATCGGGCAAATCCTCGGCGAGTCTTAGCCCAATGCGATAAACCAATATTAACATTTGTTCTTATAGCTCAGTAACCTCGTTTGTGACAATCAAGTACCCATAGCCACTCCGGGATCGGGACGGTGCACCAGCAGCTTCTGGTCTGAATCATTTGCTCTGGCGGATCACGAAATTAGATTGATCGATTCGCCTGGATTTGACACTTCAACGCCCAATAATCAGGAGGTATTGTTGAAGCTCGTACGTTATCTCATGAAAATGTAAGTATTTATCATCGAATGCGTTTGAGCATCTAGCCAACGCACCAACAGTTATGAACGAAACATCGTCATCACCGGGGTTATATATTTACACCCAGAAGCTAGCGACCTCAATTGCGATCACCTCAAACAAAACATAGGCGCCTTAAAGAGGTTGCTTGGGAATCGGTGGCTGCCTCGCCTCAAAATTGCGGTTATACCAACGGAGAGTGAAACAAATTTTGACCCAAATTTACTCAACTCTCTAAAAGACACTTCGTCTCCTTTTCACACCGTCCACACAGAAGGAGCTGAAATACTGGCTTTGCCACTACGTACGGAGAATATTCAAGCTATTATCGCTGGCTATACCCTGCTGCCCCGCCAACCTCCTCGGATTCAGTTGCAGCTACTGGACAACGAGATCAGAAATCTAGAATCATACATTGGGAACATGCTCAGTCCGATCCCTGTTAAAACTTCGTCAGGACGATCATCGCATCCCCACCGAAATACAAATCGCGGCTCCGGTCGCTCCGTCGAAAATAACTTGACGGAAGCCAAGGAGAAGTCTCAGTATCTTGAACTTGCTTTAAACGAGCTCGAGGCAGAGGCTAAACATCTTCGCGACCAGCTTGAGCAGACTCGATCTGAGTATGCATCTCTTCGCTCCGAACTTCAGCTCAACGACAATACAGAGCAAAGCAGCATCGTCCAGTCGCTTAAAGATCTTAATCGCTCCATTGAAAACCTCGGACGGTCTATAGCAGAGCATATGTTCGATAGCTATATTCAGGCTTCCGACATCGACGACGATACTACTTTGGCAGCTTCGAATCTACCACAAATCAAGGCCCAATTTTGCCACCAGGAAGGAGTTACCTCTTTGGTTGTATCTTCGACCGGATCCGGCATGCCAATCGAGGATTTCTTTGACCTCGGTGTACGATCTATTTTGTGTCGTCGCCTCTATAAAAACATATTTCTACCCTTTCATCCGACTTTAGTGGACGACCCTCGTAACGAGTTTACGCATGGCCTCTACAACGAAGTTAGAAAGCAAGGTAAGCTTCCATGAATCGTCTTTTGTGGCATTATCATTCAGCGTTGCGTTATCACAGAGAACCAGACGATTGCCGCCAAATGGAGAGCAAACTCTTTCTTGGCTCTTTCCAAAGGCGACGACGCTGAGATTCGCGCTCAATACGTTCGCAAATACATCCAAGAAATCACCACTCAGGATCTAGACGTGCTATTCACAGGGTATTTTGGTGAAAATATCAAAGTATCCTTGAGCGACTCCCACAGTAAAGCGCTTGAACAACTTTTTTCACTTGCTTGGGGTTGGAATCATACGCTGAAAGGGGGTGTCGTTATGTTGGGAGATTTTATGCCTGTGGTCTACGAAAGTGGGGCTCCGTTTGATCCTACTTATATGCAGGACTTTGAGCCGAAAAAGAAGCTAAAGAAGCAGCCCACCACTGCTCTATGTACTGTTGGCTTGGGCTTGATGTTATCTCGTTCACGGGCCAAGGGGGAGTCACCAGACAGTACTCTCGTGTGCAAGACATCTGTAGTTACGGAGCTTATTTACGAGTAGGGGCATAAACTTCAGTAGCTCTATGGAATCTGACGGAATGGTTCTCAAAGTTTTAGTTCCTCTTCCCTCATATGTAAACGACAGTAATCATCTATAGTGCCAAGAGTTTAAAATCTGATACATATCCAGGTGACCAAGTTGGATAAGAGCGAGTACGCAAGAGAGGAGAGGAACAGTTGGATAGATACATATGGTGTCGATCGCGCGAGCAGAAGCATACGCCAAGATGATTAAAATCTATGTAGCTATAAAGCGTGAAACACACGTGAAATCAGAAGCCCGTACATATTTTAACGCGAAGATGGAAAGCCAAGCAGCTTAGCTAGCGATACATATAGAGATGATAAACTTAGATTCGCGCGCAAGCCGGGATCACGTGGTACGCGTTGGGGCGTGTCGATTGACGAACCCGCACTTTGCCATGACCAACTGGTAGCAGTGTCCGGCGCCACGCATCACCTTTTGTTTCCACCCACCGTCCCCTACAGCAGGCCCTACTGGCTCTTGCACATGCGCTTCAAGGGATCGATCCAACTACACACTGATACCAATTCAGTCATCGACCTGGCCTTCGTACGTCATTTGGGCACACGAGACTGCCCGAGTAGTCAGCGGCTGTCCGGCCACGAGGGAAAGCCACCATCTTCTGTGCTACCTCGAATCATTGAATCCTCAAAAGAACAAATTAAGCTGAGCCATTCGGGGTAAGGAGAAACTTCCCAGGGGTTACTCTTGGCTTGCTAATCTCTATTGCGTTTTAGAAGCCACAATCTTCATGTTGTCTCTAAATGGATCGATTAATGCTGTCCCAAAGCCGTTCCATGGAGCATGGGAGGGAAAGAGTAAAATAGTTATTGGGATGGATATTGGAACAACTCAAAGCGGAGTCGCCTTCGCGTTTTTACACAAAGGTTTGCTGTTCAGGGTGTTATTTAGAACAGCTCTCATATATGCTTCCGACCATTTTGAAGGCGTGGACCAGGCTGTCCACCGGGTCACACAGTGGCCAGGGTAGGAGGCGCAACACCGGTAGAGCAAAATTCCTACTCTGGTCTGGTGCGATCTCAATGGCAAGGTATCTCGAACATAAGCGTTTAGACGATTCGGTGATAACAAGCCTCTAATACTAGGCCATTTCATTCGGAGCTGAAGCTTTATCGCACGAGGCCAAAGAAGACGCCGAGGACAACGACTGGCAGCTCGCCAAACACTTCAAGTTGCATCCACACCCTAACATATAAAACCAAACATGGTCTCAAACTCGACCGTAAGTCCGACCAAAAACTTTTTTGGATAATAGATAATGTGTTCTTTCAGCTTTACCCAACGGCGTATCTCTCCGACAAATCTATGTGGACTTCTTGAGGTATCTCCTTAAGCATACGCGATCATTCTTCGAGGATCGCATCGTAGATGAGTCCTTGATTTGGGAAAGCTATCAGCCCGAGATGGAGGTTGTGATAGCTCGCCCAAATGGCTGGGGTATACGCGAGCAGACGTTCCTTCGAGCCGTGGCTATTGAGGCGGGACTGGCCCTCGCTTCTTCTCCACATAAGATTCGATTTATGACTGAGGCGGAAGCGTCGGTACATTTCTGTATCTATCATACAAACCTTGGAAGTCGCCTCCAAGTACGTAACAACTTTAAGCTTTAGTTTACACCTTGCTCTAACATGTTTACGTGCAGCTGGGTGCTAAATTTGCCGTGTGTGACGCTGGAGGGTCGACCGTAGACACTACGGTATACTTGGTCATCGCGGCTCGTCCAGTACTGAAAATAGAGGAAGCTCGAGCCTCGGCTTGTGAGCTATCTGCGTTTAAATATTCTAATTATAGAACGTATTGACGCTATCTTCGCAGGCGTTCAAGCGGGGGCGATTTTCGCCGATTGAGAGAGAATCTCGCTGGCATATTATCCGCGCCGAAAAAATCTACATATTGGTACACAATCACGCGTTGATCACTTATCGCCTCGCACAGTACGGTCGAAAACTAGTTGCTCATCTCTATACACCCAGAGACGATCTGGGTATGATGCGAAGTAGAGGATACAATTCGAATACTAACACTCTGAATGCAAGTGTTTGAGACGCTTCCGTTCAAGCTGACATAAGATTTACGATGTATATATGCGCGAAATATTGAGCGGTAAGGCAAATTGTAATTCTATTTTTATCGATGATGTTAGAGTTGCTACGTCGGCCTCGAGTGGAAGTGATGACTGCCACATCTCAGATAAATGTGTCTGGATCGCGTATGATTTCAGTATATCCTATGCTCTTAACATGTATGTATGTACGAAATGACCAACACGGCTCCAGCGGCTGCCGACTTGTCACAGCTTGACGTGTGGCTAACCTTATTCAAACTTGATCACCACCACGTTTTCCAAGATTTGTTTTGCTTGAGGCAGGCGGAACTTAGAACTATAGTATATAAATGAGAGCATGTATAAAACGGAGTTTAACACAGTGTAGTCATATTTCAGACAAATCCGTAAACACAACACAGGGTCATTATATTCCTTCTGGCCGATCGAGCATGAGCAACCAACTTCCGCACGGCGGCAAAGTTCCAAAATCCTTTCATGGAGCATCGAAGATAGTAATCGGGATTGACATAGGAGCAAACGCAAAGTGGCGTCGCTTTTGCATATTTACAAAATCGAATGTTTATTGTCCTTTCCCCGGAGTGCGCGTCATTTGTTATAGTATAGTTCAACGTCCACCTTGTAGGATACTTCTGGTATTTTGATTTATTTAGACTAGCCCATCCGCCACAAGAGCACAAATAAAGACATCCATCACGGCTGATCAGTGGCTACTTGGACACGAGGTCGCCCTCAGAGTACTCCACAACCCATAACCGCTAAACTGCTAACATCTTGGCTCACACTCATACCCGTTTATCAGTCCCCATTAGGTGAGATATGATAATGAACACTACGCTCGTTTAATGGTTTAATAATAGTGTGCTTTATATTACAGTTGAGGGTTTTTATGTCTTCACCAAACGGATCAATTAACGCGATCTCAAAACCGTTCGAAGGAATATGGGAAGGCGAGAGCAAGATTGTCATTGGTATTGACATTGGGACCACCCAAAGCGGCGTTGCCTTCGCATTTCTCCAACAAGGTTTGGGCGTATAGGTATTTTTATACTAAGCTGTTACATATTTAACCGTTTGAAGGTGGGAAGCAAGAAGTTCATCGCGTTACCCACTGGCCAGGGCAAGAAGCCGCGAGCATGCAGAGTAAATTTCCTACACTTGTGTGGTATGACCAGGGTGGAAAGGTGGTGTTTATTACCTATATTGACAGACATACATTGACCCCGCGTGCGTTCATGTTATTGGTCAGGCCGTTTCTTTTGGCGCCGAAGCATTGTCTCACCAAGCCGAATTGGACGCCGAAGATCAAGGATGGCGGCTCGCCGAGCATTTCAAGTTACACTTGCATCCTAGTGAGATGAAGACCAAACATAAGCTCAAAATGAGTAGTAAGTTCCACTTTATAGACAACTGTTGGCTGTGAGCTTAAACGTACAACAGGCCTGCCCAGCGGCGTGCCTCTTCGTAGGATATATTCGGACTTCTTAGGATATCTACTTAAACACACTCGGTCATTTTTTCAAGAGCGAGTGGTAGACGGACCGTTAATCTGGGAAGATCATCGGTCCCAGATGGAAGTTGTGATCGCTCATCCTAATGGGTGGGGTATACGTGAACAGACCCTCCTCCGAGAAGCAGCCGTTGACGCAGGATTTACCTCCTCTTCTTCCCCCCACAAGATTCGATTTGTAACAGAGGCAGAGGCGTCGGTGCATTTCTGTATTAACCGTACGAATCTTGGCAATTGTCTTCAGGTAAGCACCGGTACGGTACCGTTGTTGGATCTGCGACTTAGAGGTTTGGCGTACAGGTCGGTACAAAGTTTGCCGTGTGTGACGCAGGGGGGTCCACTGTAGACACAACAGTGTACTCGGTGGTTGCGATTCGCCCAATGTTAAAGCTAGAGGAGGCTCGAGCCTCAGCCTGTGAGTAGTTGACGTCTATCGGAGACCAAGTCGATTTCTAGTTCACATATTCACTTGTTCTGATAGGCGTTCAAGCTGGCGCAATTTATGTTGATGCTACAGCCAAGGAGTATCTAAAGAAAGTTTTGACTAATGAGTCCAATAAAGATACACTGAAAAAGGAAACTCCTGTAAATCCAGAGGACATTCAGGAATTTACAACACGAGGGGTTAAGGACTTCGAGACGGTTGCCAAACGAACCTTCCGCGATGTAACAGAGGAAAAAACAATCGAAATTGCGGGTACCCGCTTCAACAACTCGTCAATTCGGACTCGCCGCGGCAGAATGACACTATCTGGGTGAGCTGTAATCGATAACTGTTATACACATGCTTGCTCATGAGCTCCTTAGAGCTGTCATCAAATCCTTTTTTGAGATTTGCACCAACGAGATTACTGCAAGTGTGGATCAACAAATCAAGGGAACTGAAACGTCGGTAAGTAGGATGTCCGAGTAGTGAGCTGTCCTCTAATAATATCTCACGTACTCTCGTATATCTAGTACATGCTTCTTGTAGGTGGATTTGGAGATAGTCCTTTCCTCCGGCAAACGTTCAAAAACCGATATGAGCCACAAAAGTGTCAAGTAACTCTTACAAACGATTCTACGTAAGTTATAACCTCGAGTCTTGGCACAAGTAATGCGCTAATTCATCCGGTTTATGATAAAGCTCTAAAGCGGTCGCAGAAGGCGCTGTAATTTGGAATGCCATTAGTAGTGTTGTCGGCCGAGCACCTCGCCTATCATTCGGGATTGAGATTGCTGTCCCATACAACCCTTCCTCTCCGGATTTTCAGGGGCGCGAAGTGTACATCTGCCCTTCGGGTGAGGAACGAGTGTCTGGAGCTTGGTCCCAGATAGTTGCCAAAGTATGTGTCTCAACTTTTCACAACCCGGTACACTAACGAGCCCCCCCAGGGTATTGTCATCGACGCCGACGCTGTGAATCGACGTTCTTTCTCAATGCCGTTCTCATCTCCGTATCCGGACTTGGAAGACTTCGAGATCACCCTCCTCTCCTATTCAAAACAAGGGCAGCCAAAGTGGGCTAGAAATAAAAAAGGTTTGTGCGCATTGTTTGGAGCGTTGTTCTTAAATTGCGTATTAACCATTGATAAAGGGACGCAGCAATTCGGCTTCCAGAAATCCTGCACTATTACCGCTAATCTAACGAATCTAAGTGGTGCTCTCCAGCCCGCTATTGGCGTACGAGGGAAGCTATACTGGATTTTAGATTTCAATATTTGTATCCGATTTGGAGGGACCGAATTGGAAGCATATTTGGAGTGGGACGAAGATGTAAGGGTGGATCTCTTCCCTAACTATTCACGTATATGCTAACAACTACACTTAGGAAATCACTCGCACGGGGAAGGTGACCGTTGTTCCAGACCAGCCTATTTGATTTCACAATTGCTCGATCTTTGTCTCTAAGCCTGAACTCGCGATAAGAAAACCAATTACAATAGTAGAGATGTACGGTAGGCGCCTATCCACATAGGCTGCCGCGTTGCGACGCTTCATAAGTATGAGTCTGAGATACCCACCCTAATTTTAACCTTGAAGGAGAATCCTTACTTTTCTCCGGAGTATCCTGGCCCTGAGCATACGTCCAATAACATTCTTATTTATTAAAATGATTCGCAACGGGTTTGTCTTGTTATATATAGCCTTCTGGGGCAGCGTGACAGCTGCGCAACAGCTCCTCCCATAGCTAAGTGGACGGTCACCCGCCGCACTCTGTTCGGTCAATCGTCGCACACTCCCGTCTTACATGTGGCCAATTGTGACCCCTTAGTTTCTGGCGCCTGTCTTCAAATTGAGGAAGTGCTTGTAAAAACTCCGTCCGGTGCGCATACACTCCGTTTTTTGTGCCTTGTTTCTAACACTATACAATATTTTAACACATGCGCCCAAGAGAATACACATGCTCGTGGTCACAGCCCCTGGTACACACTTAATAATGGTCGCATCAAGTGGCAGTCGGTCATGGCACGTGACTGACAAGAAGTAAGATGTTGATTTGAAATGAGCTTAGTCATACGGGACCTCGTCTGTAATCACGTGGCCAACTTAGCCACCTTACAATCACCATCGTCGAGAGACTTGTCCACACGAAGGTCTTCTTTGCGAGGAGCTAACCTAATGGTCGAAGTTGTCCCATCGAGTGGACCGGCGGAGCTTGCTCAAGAGCAAGTATACGGTCAGCAAGAGGGAATTACCGCAACCAATGTCGTACTGTACGTAGCCTTTTTTTTTTGATAAGGTCTTATGTCTCTTGCGAGCCACTTCATTTACTTCAGCCTATTGGGTCGGTTTAAAGCTGGCAAAACCTCTGTTGGTACAACTACCATCATATATAGTGTTGCGTCTAATCGCTCTAATCGCAGTTTATCGACGCCCTCTGTTCGGATAAGCCATTCACCGGAGATGGTCGTTCAAGTGAAAGTACCTTTAGTGTTTCTGCTCGTCGTGTTATTGTAAACACACAAGAGTTTGAATTGATCGACACACCCGGTTTTGACAACCCAGGGATGAGCAACTATAGCGTGTTCGCAAAAATCGCTAATTACTTGTTACACGAGTGAGTTACCAGATCTGAGTTAGCGGAATACATAGTTAGCTAACTGATGGATAGGACGAGAGTTCGGACCCGCATCGCACGCATTATATATATTCACCGTGCCGGTGACTCGCTCGAAAGCAGAACCCTCGCACAGAACTTGGGTGTACTTTTCGATGTCTTCCTCGGCAACTCTGGTCTCTCGCGGCTTACTGTCATGGCGGTACCGGATAATCTTCGAATGCAGGCACCTACCGCCGTAGTTCGCTCGTTGTCCCATTCCAACCTCTTTCGCTCAGTGCTAACTAAAGGTGTCCAAATCATATGCGAGGATCTGTGCCAGGCCAGCATTAGCTCAATCTTGATATCTTACCCCTATCACGACTCAGTCCTACTCCGAATTCAGCAGGAGCATATGCAAAATTCCCAAGCAGATCTCGGAAGACAAATTGAGGATAGGCTCGGGTACTATGAAGGGAATCGATACAAGAAAAAATCCGATTTGCTGGAAGTAAAATTGGAAGAGAGCGAAAACAAAATCTGGGAACTTACTCAAACTTGTGATCAGCTCGAGCAGCAGCTTGCACGCGAACATGAAGAGACACTGGCGCTTAATCAACAACTCCAACAAACACAGAAGGAGTACGCCTCGCTACGCTCTCAGCTCCAACCGCACGAGAATATCGAGCAAGGCGACATCGTTCAGACCCTCAAGGATCTGAACCGCAGCATCGACGATCTTAGCCGGTCGATCTCGCAGCATGTGGTCGACACCTACGCAGAGGCAGTCTTCGGGAAACCGCCAAGCGATATAACTACTGCCGAGGCTCGTGACCTACCTAAGCTGAAGGCGTTGCTCGGGCACGCTGAAGGAAGGTCGTCGCTAGTTGTTTCGGCAGGTGGAAGGGGGATGCTGGTCGAGGATTTTCTTGACTACGCAACACGCTCGCTACTCTGCAAGCACCTTTGTATGAAGATTTTCGATCGTTTTCATCCGGCAATCGACCCATCTTTAGATATGATCCTATCGGCTATGTACAAGGATCTGCTACAACAAGGTAACGTCTTGTACCAACTGGTGATGTTGATTGTTAATTCCGTTTATCATCAGAGTCACCAGCGGTGGCCACTAAATGGCGCGCGCAAAGCTTCAAAAGTAGTTACAAGTCAGAAACCGACGATGATGCCAAATACCATATCGTCGAAGCCTTTGTTTCCGATAGTTTAGCGCCACTTATCCTGTCTTTATTCGGACAAAACACGGCGATTAGCATGGAAGCTCGACATTCTGATTGCCTCGTGGACCTAGTTCAGAGGGCATGGGACTGGAACTCGATTTTGAAGGGAGAGGTTGTCTTGCTTGGTGATTTTCATCAGACGTGCTATGCCCCTTTGCGTCGGTTTGAAGCGGATTTAATGAGTGAGTTCGAGCCTGGCTCTCACGGTTGCCCATCAAAGCACATTTTGGGGACCCTTGGGCTTGGACTATCTGTTTCTCGTGTCGTAGCGGATGGGAAAGCTCTTGACTCGACCGTAATTCTTAAGGCTACAGTTGCGATGAAAAGTTTATACTCCGTGTGAACATGGGTGTGATTAGTGAGTATCCAGTCCAACTTTAAGCGCTCGGTTCTCACAATCATTTTTAGTACTCACAATCATCATAAATATTCCCAAATTATCCAGCTTGCGTTGCTTCGTGGCTCGAGAGACTTGGCTGTTCGTCGTACTGCACAATAATGTGAATATACCTCCAAGAGAACTCTAACTTATAGGTCAGGCACCAGTAAAGTAAGGCCGTGTACGTTATCGTTTGTTGATGCGTTGCCACCCAGCATCAACACGTGCCATTTCAGTGGCTATCCGCAGTTGCCACGCACGAACCAAACTGCTCACTCCCCATTTACAACCATTATTGAATATCAAATCGTGCAGTTGCAGTGAGTTTTACTTGTAGCGACAGTGGGGTGTCGCTGCATATACCGATGGACAGTCTGCCGATTGTGACATGCCTTACACATCTAGTTCATAATGCACTCCAACGACGTGGCTATCAACATAATGCAACAAGCGTTCCACGATCCATGGACAAACAAATCGAAAATTGTGCTTGGAATAGATATTGGAACAACACAGAGTGGTGTCGCTTTCTCATATTTGGTAGAAGGTCCGTTGGTGCATACCATACCTGCAACCTTGGTCATGACGTAGCAGTAGGTGCAGAGAAGGCCATAAATCGCGTAACATCTTGGCCAGGACAAGAAGCACAAAATCAACAAGGAAAGATTCCAACTATTATCTGGTACGACAAGGACAACAAGGTAAGCGCAGTTCACTACCCAAATCCATATCGTGGACCAATCGAAGTATCTAAAACATCTGGCACAGCCCGTGTCATTTGGAGCCGAAGCATTGTCTCACCAGGCGCAGGAAGCAGCCGAAGACAACGGTTGGCAGCTCGCTAAACACTTCAAGCTTCACCTCCACCCTCCGAACCTCAAAGCCAAGCATGGTTTGACATTGGAGGGTAGGAGTTATACCATTGCTTCACCCGAATATGGGTCGGCTGATCTTGCAATTCTTATAGTGTTACCCGCCGACGTATCGCTCAGCCAGATCTATGCCGATTTCCTTGGCTATTTGCTCCAACATACACAGCAATTCTTTGAGGATCGTATTGTGGATGGGAAAGCTATATGGGAAGCCCACAAACCGACAATGGATGTGGTAATCGCTCACCCAAATGGATGGGATATCCGCGAGCAGAGTTTTCTTAGAGCGGCGGCTGTGAAAGCTAACTTTGCTAGCGCAAAAGAGGCATCGCATAGAATTCATTTTGTAAGTGAGGCAGAGGCATCTGTGCACTTTTGTACCTATTATACAGAATTAGGGGCTCGGCTAAAGGTGATTACTCTTTGACACACAAAATATGAATCTACTAATGTATTTCCGTTAGCCTGGTGACAGTTTTGTCGTATGCGACGCGGGAGGATCAACCGTCGACACAACTGTCTATAGCGTAAAACAAACTCAGCCGCTACTCCAGTTAGAAGAGATGTGCGCTTCAGCTTGTGAGTAACCATTTAAGCTTTTCACCCAACCATCCAAGGAAGCTTCTATTAATACACCTATATATCTGACAGGCGTGCAAGCTGGTGCTATTTTTGTGGATAAGTCCGCAGAAATCTACTTACAAAAGACGTTAAGCAATGCTGGAATTCCTTCGGTTGACGTGGAGGAATATGTCACTCGAGGCGTCAAAGATTTTGAGAACGCCGCGAAGCGAGCATTCCGGGAGGTGTCTGTAGACCAATACATAGAAATGGCAGGCAGCCGTCTGAATAACTCTGCAATCAGGGTACGGCGCGGTCGTATGACTTTGTCAGGGTGAGTTACTTCATACATGCAGCTAAGCATAAGACTTACACTCGGGCATAGCGTTATTGTTGAATCGTTTTTCGAACGCTGCGTCAAGGAGGTTGTTTCAAGCATTAACGAACAGCTGGCTTCCGCTTCCGCGCCAGTATCTGTGAGCAGCTGGACCTTTTGACGCTGACCTTTTCATTGAAGCCATTCCGGCGGTGTAACGTCTAGCACACGATATTAGTTGGAGGGTTTGGAGAGAGTCCGTACCTCCGGGAACAATTAAAGGCTCGGTGCTCGTCGGCAGGTCAAATCGTAATAACCAACGAAGCGACGTAAGTACCAAAGTATTATCGGTACGATTTTGGCAAGAGTTTTACTCATTTATGCTTACATCTGTTAGGTCGAAAGCGGTTGCCGATGGTGCACTAATATGGCATTGCGTAAACAGCGTAGCCAGCCGGGTGCCTCGATACTCATTTGGCATTGAGGTTGTGGTCCCTCTTGTACCAGACTCTCAGGAGCATCGTGGTCGCGTAGTCGTCTCGCGTCCCAGTGGAGCCTACGTAGCAGGCGCGTGGTCTCAGATTATTGCTAAGGTAATTACAACGGTCGATAGTTGCTCAATTTTGACTAGTCAGCTAACTCTCCTGGTGTGTAATTAGGGCATTGCTATCGACTGCGACAGTGTCAGCCGCCGACCGTATCGTCGTGAATACTTAGTTCCCAATCCTCAGCTATCAGTTTTGAATCAGGAGATATACAGTTATGCTTTCGAGGGCTTGCCGAAATGGACAAGGAATAAATCAGGTAAGAAAACTATTAAACGTTTTTTCAAAATTCATCACGTCGCTTTTGACTGTAACTTAGGCTCCATTAGCCCTGGGTTTAGACGATTCTGTTCAATAACTGCTGACATTAGCGGCCTTCGAAATGCTCTACGGGCGGAGACAGGAGTTGGGGGTGCGCGACACTGGAGCCTTGTTTTCGAAGTTTGCATCCGTTTTGGACGCACAGAATTGGAGGCGTTTCTTGAATGGAACGAAAACGTAAGTTAAACTCAGGATTTTCGTCGTCATGTTACTCTATTGCCTACAGGGTGTTTTATGTACTGGGCCGGCTAATATCGTTCTATCCTCTGAGCTGCTGATTTAGGAGGCAGTTATGACGACGGATCCCCGAATGCCTCACTAATCAAGATAATCGAATAACCAAGAACGGGTAGCTCGAACATATGTAACAGTTTATACCGTGTCTATATTCTCTCTGGCTCCAGCATGAAAACACCCTCAAAAGTCTGGACTCCAGAGTCACGTGCGATTGATTATTTTTGCCACACAGCCACGTGACGCGAGCCACATATCGATCCACACTCCGCTCAACCCTTCACCCTGATTCCGTCTAAATGAATAAACCATCCCCCGCAAAATCTAGCAAAGTCACACCTAATGGTGCTGGTTCGTTCAACCAATCCTCAAAGCCACAAACGCGTAGTGGCCCGAAAGTGACACATGAACCCCTAGGCGAATCTGCGCCAAAAGATATTCTGCAAGTTTGTCTCCTGCCATATACAATCCGCACTTACCGTAAGGCGCATGTAGTGTAATTGGATCGCAAGGCTCTGGAAAAACCTCAGTGCGTGTCATACTGGCCACGATGAATGTTCTGAATATGGAATCATTCATATCATAGTTCATTAATGTAATCAGCTGCAAAACGAGCTCGCCAGTGTCAAAAAGTTCTGAGCTCCGTACATTGGACTTTTGTGAAACGGGTGTTTTAAAGATTGAGTCGCATGAATTCAGGCTCATTGACTCGCCCGGTTTCGACGGCACAGGACTGAATCACTGCGATATACTCGCAAAGCTGGTTTGCTATCTCGCACCACAACCGTCAGTTCTTACCCGCATGATCTACATCGCTCGTGGTACTGAAACAATGACATAACAACGTAGACCGCGAACCCGCAGACATCGTGAATTGACTGGTATCATATACGTCCACCGACAGGGCGATGGCGATAATGATAGTGATGTTCTAGCACGCAATGTCCACGCGTTGAGAGTGCTAGTAGGCGAACGCTACTTGCACAGACTCACCGTCCTCGTATCGTCGACATTTGGAGCTGTACCCGACATACCGGATTCGATGACCTGTTCTCAGCTTCCACCTCATTCAGCCTTTCACCATCTGAACGAGGCCAAATTTCAGCCGCTCAAGCTGGAGAAAGAGGCAACTCGCAAAGTTTTACTCGCATATGGCCGATATCAACCTACACGTTTTAACGCACAATGGGTGCTAACCAATCGTCAAACCAAGGATACTAAAGATATCAAAGCCTATATCCAAGATAGCTTATCACTAAACAAACTTTTACCCGTAAGCTAATTTATCAACACCATGCTTATAACTTAACGCAGTAATGTTATTCGATAGCTAAAGACAATATCAGGCGAGTGGGAGAGCGAACGAAAGAGGTTACAGAAGGTCGTTGCAGAACATACTACTGAAGCAGCCGATTTACGCGACCAGTTGCAAAAGGCCCAAGCCCAATATGCATCTTTGCACTCCCACCTTCAAATCCAGGAAAACATAGAGAAGGCGGAGATTGCGCAGCAATTGGCCGACCTCAATCGTCAGATTGATGACATAGGACATACGACCTCGAATTATCTGATTGATAGGCACGTCGAAGCCGGCGCTACGAGCTTGGACGCTCGTGATCCTCGAGGGTTGAAGGCCATGTTTCTGCATACCGAAGGATTTTCATCACTGGTCGCATCATCGACTGGAGCTGGTATGGCCGCGCCTGACTTCTTCGACTATGCCGTGCGATCAATCCTATGTCAACAGCTATGCAAGTACATATTCAACCCGTTTCATCCCAACGTGCCCAATCCAAATGCTATAATGGAGGTTTACCCACTCGTACAGTCCCAAGGTAAGTTTCTACTTCCATAAAACGCTGCATTAGAGCCTACAACCACAGAGCACAGAGCCTCAAATCTTTGCTGGGAGATGGCGAAAGAGTGCTTTTACCTCAATCTCTCGCTCGATCGGTCTTGCGGGAGCAGTACAAGCCAAGGCCCGAATCACAGAAGCCATTGTATCCGAGAAGCTTAATCCGCTGCTGAGTCTGTTTTTTGGATCAGCTGCTGGCGTTGCACTCGAAAAGCAGCATTTTGAACTCCTAGGGGGGCTGGTATCCTCGGCTTGGAGCCTGAACGAGCTACTCAAAGGGTCTGTTGTACTTCTTGGAGACTTTTGTCCCGCTGCCTATTCATACGGCCATGAATTCGACCCAGATTTCATGTCGGAGTTCGAGGGACAACATACTGACGAAACTCCGGAGTATATTTTGTCGACAATACGCCTTGGAATGCTGCTTGGAAAAGCAAGGGGAGAAGGAAAAGATCCACAGACGTCTGTTTTTTGTAAAGCATCGGTGATCACAGAGAAATTGTTTAGTCAGCCCTCGTCTACTAGCAGCTAGCTCTACATGTATTACATTCATTCAAATTCACGGCCATATTGTGTGTTAATGGTCTCCTAATGAATATGTTGACGCTGTTCAGCAGCTTTTCGCAATTGTAACTTAAAGTTTATCAGATAGGCTGGTCATTACTTTTCATCGATGCATTCTGGTGTCTGTACGGAGTATTCTGGACATTACGTACACTGGAGACGCGGTAGCGAGGTGGTGGAAGCGGTGAGATAACAGTACCCAGCGTAGACGACTACATACCGGGGGCATACCCCTGGTCACCGCTTTGGACACATCCGGTCACATGTTGTTTATTACTTATGTCGAGATCACGTGGCAATCAGCCAGCCACATCTTCACCTCTCGGTCTCAAGGAACGATGGTAGGTTACATCTTAGAAAACGTTGGGCGAGTACTCTCTACAATAATCAAATATCTGCCACAACCATCGGAATTGAATCAAGACTTGAGCTCTGGGCCGGGAATCGAACTTGGTCCGCACGTCGTGCGAAACTTGCAAGAATTAGTCGAGCATACCGCTGTCATTCTGTAAGCCACACCATACTATCGAGCTTCATCAAACATTCTCAAGTCGAGCCAGTCTGATTGGTCGCTGCGGATCTGGGAAGACGTTTGTGAGTACAACTACCCAGAACGCGATTTCTATCTTATCATTGTAAACTACAGTTCATTGAGACAGCATGCTCAGACCAAGACTTTGATTCCGGTGTCGCACTTCTCGACAAAACAATGGCAGTTGCTACCGAACGAATTGTTATTTCCGAGCAGCGGTTTAAGTTGATTGATACCCCTGGTTTCGACAACCCCTCAATGAGCAACTTCGAGACTTTCTCGGGACTTGCTCGTTACCTCTTGCACGAGTACGTTCTTGCGCACTCATTAGCTTTACGTGGCTAAGGATGTTCTTCAGACGAAAAGCTAGGCTCGGCATAGCGGGTGTCGTATATATTCATCGCGCAGGGGACCCCCTCGAAAGCAGGGCCCTCGCGCAAAACTTGGGTGTACTCTTCGACGTCTTCCTTGGCGACTCTGGTCTCTCCCGACTCACTATCATGGTGGTACCGGATAGACCTGGAATGCAGGCGCCTAACTCTGCGGCTCAAGCACTATCCCGATCCAGTGTCTTTCGCCCAGCGATATCTAAGGGAGCCAAGGTCCTAGCTTCGACTCTATGCCAGGTCGACATTGACTCAATATTATTATCATATACCAAGCAAGGTCCCGTCTTGCTTCGTGCTCAGCAAGAACTTATTCATAACCCACGAGCTGATATTAGGACCCAGATCGAGGAAAGACTAGGGTACTACGAAAATGATTCAATGAAACGCCTCCTGGCATCACATCAAGATCGTAGCCGCTTACTCGAATCCACTTTGAAGGAGAAGGACTTACATGCTGCGGAATTATCTGATGCCTACGAACAAATTGAGCAGCAACTTGGGTATAGCCATGGAGAAGTATTGGCGCTTCGCCAACAACTTCAACAAACTCAAAAAGAGTACGCCTCGCTGCGCTCTCAGCTCCAGGTCCACGAAAACATCGAACAAGGAGATATTGTTCAAGCTCTCAAGGATTTAAACCGTAGTATCGACGATCTTGGTCGTTTGGTCTCAGAATATCTCGTTGATACTTATGTGCAGGCGGCCTTTGGTAAAGAACCAAGTGACGTAAGCACCCTTGAAGCTCGTCACCTAGACGAACTGAAGGCGCTACTCGAGCACGTCGAAGGACAGTCATCGCTAGTTACTTCATCAGATGGAAGTGGAATGCCAGTTGAAGACTTTCTTGACTATGCGACACGTGCACTGCTCTGCAAACATCTTTCCTGGAGGATCTTCGGTCAGTTTCATCCAGCGGCCGAATCGTCCCGTAACGAGACTATAGCCATGATGTACGAAGATGTACAAAGGCGAGGTGGGTGCGTCGACATTACAAAATTTTACAGCTATACCTTAATTTTTTCCGTATAGAGCCACAAGCGGTAGCCGGCAGATGGCGCGCCAATAGTTTTAAGAGCATTTGCGAATATGAAGATTCGGAAAAGGTTGCACCGCAGATCGGTCTCATAACCCAAGAGCTTGCCGATCACTGCTTCGTACCTTTGCTGTCCCATTTTTTTGGACCAGAGGCGGAAGTCAGCATCTCGGATCAGTGCTCAGATCGGCTCACGCAATTGGTTCGGACAGCATGGGACTGGAACTTGTGGTTGAAGGGGGAAGTGATCATGCTTGGCGATTTCCGCTTGACATACTACCCACCTTCGTCCCAGTTCGAGCCTAACTCGATGAACGAATTTGAGCCCAACCGTCGGAATCCTCATCCACATTTGGTAGCTGGGACTCTTGGCCTCGGGCTTTTATCTTTCAGGGCCGTCGGCGGTGGGGAAATGCCCGAAAAAACAATTGTGTACAAAGCTACAGTTGCTACAGAGAGCTTGTATGTCTAAGAGATTCAAGAATGTGAACGCATTAACGGACTTTACTACGATGCTGGAAGACGAAATCACACCTATCACACATCTAATCAGTTCATCAGATTGTCTTTTTCTTTCTTTTCTATGTCGAGCAGTGGATTATACTTGCTCCTGTGGAGAAGCTGAGTTGTTCACTAGTGAACGATCGTGAACTTGGTAGCACACATTTCAGCTACTTATTATAGCGAGAGTCAGCGAATAGTGTGACACCAACTGCTCTTCACAGAGATACTTTGAGGAGAAAACAGAGCAGAACTCCGTTTCGTGAGGAAACGTTCTTTGATCTTCCGCTGGTCCAAGGACCTACTGTATAGCCCCGGGACCTTCATTAGGGAGTTTTTGTATAGCCGAATTCCGTTATGATCGATTGGAGCGATTTACAAAAAAAATAAGACTAGTCTTATTTCAGATGCCGAAAGTCGGCTATGCAAAAACTCTCTATTGCCGGAAGAAACCCCGGCAAGCCCTGGATACGATATATCACGTGACGGCAACGAGGTGGATCAGTGGCTACATCTTGTCTACCTCGAGGCGGTTTAACAGTCACAGCACAGCAGGAGCCATACTAACCCCCTCCGATATTTTGGAATCACTAAAACTATCATCTAGCAACTATATTTTCAATCAACTGAACTTGTATAACCAATTGAATGTCGTCTTTGCATGGATCAGTCAACGCTGTACCAAAACCCTTCCAGGGACTATGGGAGGGCGAGAGCAAAATTATCATTGGAATAGATATCGGGACGACACAAAGCGGGGTAGCATTTTCATTTCTGCAAAAAGGTATGTCTTCAGCGTATTTTTGTCTGAATCATTCCTTTGGTCGTCCTGTTGACTATGTTCGAGGCGTGGAGCAAACGATCCACCGTGTCACGCAATGGCCGGGGCAGGAAGCTCGGAATCAGCAGGGCAAGATCCCTACACTGATTTGGTACACGCTTGATGGCAAGGTGACATAGAGTGATTGCGACCGTAGGACTCCCTCAATTGAAAGAATATATCTTTGGCCAGGCCGCTTCGTTTGGGGCAGAAGCGCTATCGTACAAGGCCAAAGAGGACGCTGAAGACAATCATTGGCAACTTGCCAAGCACTTCAAGCTTCACTTGCATCCTAGCGATATGAAAGCCAAACATAACATCAAACTCAATGGTAAACGACATCCTACCAGAACTTGTGTGCCAAGCGATGACTAAACAATTTTCTCTAGCTTTGCCGAATGGTATATCTCTTCGACAGATATACACAGACTTCTTAGGGTACCTTATGAAGCATACTCAGGCTTTCTTCGAGGATCGGATCGTCGACGGGCCGTTAATATGGAAGAATTATCGATCAAAGATGGAAGTCGTTATCGCCCACCCTAATGGCTGGGGGATACGTGAACAAACGTTCCTTCGTGCCGTAGCTATTGACGCCAACTTCGCCTCCGCTTCTTCCTCCAGTAAGATCCGGTTTGTAACAGAGGCGGAAGCATCAGTCCATTTCTGTATTAATCAAACGAACCTCGGTGGTCGACTCCAGGTACGAAACAGCCTCGTACTATAACACTTTTCATACCAAACGCTTGATATAGGTTGGTACAAAGCTTGCCGTGTGTGACGCAGGAGGGTCGACAGTGGACACAACGGTGTATTCAGTCATTTCAGCTCGTCCAGAATTAAAACTGGAGGAGGCCCGACCCTCGGGTTGTATGTTGTCGGTACTAATATTCGGCTTGCCCCACACTAACCCCTCTCACCTCCGCATAACAGGTGTACAGGCAGGCGCAATATTTGTCGATGCTGCAGCAGAAGAATACATTCGGAATGTCCTACAGGATTCGGCTTTGGGCCAAGAGGACATTCAAGACTATACCGCACGAGGGGCTCAAGATTTTGAGAGCACTGCAAAACGAACCTTTTGCAACGAACTAGAGGAGAATATGGTTGAAATTGCTGGCCCGCGATTCAACAACTCATCCATCAAAGTTCGTCGTGGTAGAATGACTATTTCAGGGTAAGCGTTAGTAAGATTGTTTTAACTTTTTTTATAGATCAAACCAGGAAAATCATCAAATCTTTCTTTGATTCTTGCCTTGACGAGATTACATCAAGCGTGGATCAGCAAATGCAAGGAGTCGCTGTCTCGGTGTGTGGTGTAACTCATTTCCAGCGCGCGTACTTAGAATCCCCCTTTCAAGTATATGCTACTTGTTGGGGGTTTCGGGGACAGCCTTTATCTACGGCGAGAGTTCAAAAAACGGTATGAGCCACAAGGATGCCAGGTGACCCTTACAAACGATTCAACGTAAGTAATTCAATTTCTGTGTTTTGTTGGTTGATAAAACCAAAGTCTTATATTTTTCCCATTGCAAAGGTCCAAAGCTGTTGCCGATGGTGCGGTAATCTGGAGCGTCACCAGTAGTGTTGTTGCTCGGACAACTCGTTCTTCGATCGGGATCGAGGTTGCCAAACGATACATTCCTTTATCTTGTGATTTCAGCGGGCGTAGTCCCTATATTTGCCCCTCCGGCCATACGAAGGTTAATGGAGGCTGGTCACAGATAGTAGGCAAGGTACGTAACGCTCTATATTGATATGATGGCGGCTGATAAAGTCTAGGGAGTAACGCTTGATGTCGACGCAATCACCCGGGAAGCATTTTCGAGGGAATATTCGTCCCCCCACCCGGACCTGGAAGATTTTCAAGTAACCTTGCTTTCATATTCTAAAGAGGACCACCCAAGCTGGGTTCGAAATACGCAAGGTGATTATGCGTTGAGAAACTCTCTTCAACTTCACACTGATTATTGGTCAAGGGAAAATATTGAGCGGTTTCCGGCGTTCTTGTGTTATTAAGGGTGACTTGAGACGGCTTAGCGGAGCTTTGCAGCCTCGAATCGGTGCTCAGGGCGAAATGTATTGGCGGCTGTCGTTCGATGTTTGCATACGTTTCGGAAGTACCGAGTGGTCAGCCTACTTAGAGTGGGAAGAATCTGTGAGTACAGGCTCTAGCTTGTATTGTTTGCGGGCTGAAAGCTGCTACTAGGGTGTCACACACACCGGACAAGTCACCATCATACCCGAAGCATACATCTAAGCATCAAACTACCTAAGTTACTCACGAACTGCCTCAATTTCACAGCATCCTGTTGTCGATACCACCTTGACGATTTATGATGTTTAAACTTGATGTTTGCGTGTCGTGAACTAGACTGGTAATTTGGCGTGATATATGTAAGATATCCTTGAACGAGCATACATCTGGGACGTAGGTAAGTGCCAGAATAAGACCCGATTCCAGTGTAGTATTTGGTGTAGGAGTTCAAATCACCTAGGCCACGATGTTGTACATACTTCTGCGCTTGAAGGGCAGAGAAAATGTGCCAGGAAATGACCTTAATAAGAGGCTTCGTACAACGTTAATTGTGTTGCCGAGCCACAACCTGGCGAAACCCGGGTTTATGGACTCAATTTGGTCGCAGTAGTATCCGGAGCCCCAATACTTTAACCGTATTTGTTTTGGCTAGTCGGTGTGATTTTACTCTAACAGGGTTTCGTTACATTTATTTCATGTTGCATTTTGTTGACGGTCCCGTGACATGCCATCCAGCGCCTAACCAGATTACTGGCCAACGTCCATCAAGATGTTCAGATACCTCTTGGATAAGATCCTAGGTACTGATAGTACACCTGAGCCACAAGATGCTAGGCCTACCCGAGTCGCTCGGCCAACGCCACAGGCTGGGTCGCATCGTCCTTCCCAGGAACGGTCGACAAAATCTCAGCGAGACCTACTAAAGAAAACGTCCTCAATTCTGTGAGCCTTCATCTGTTCGTTCAGAAGTTTAACAGATCTAATATTTTGTAGATTTATAGGTCGTTCTGGGTCCGGGAAAACGTCTGTAAGTTTGATCGCGAGTGTACGAAGTGATCCCCGAGTCTTAGCTGTGTGAATGTAGTTCGTCGAAGCCGCTTGCACAGGACGTGAGCTAGCACCGAATATGAGATCGATTAAACCTACGGAAGAAGTTGTTTCTCAGTCTGTTGACTTTCCTCGCAGGAGATTTCAGCTTATTGATACCCCTGGTTTCGATAACTCGACAATGAACAACCTGGATACGTTTGGAAGACTTGCCGACTACTTTTTGCAAGAGTGAGTGTCCATGTTACGGTTAATATGCTCGAAAAGTGAACTGACAAGAAGAATAAGTATCTCCGCTCGCCTCACCAACATCATATATATCCATCGTGTTGGTGACTTGCTTGAAAGCAGGGCTCTCGCACAGAACTTGGGTGTACTCTTCGACGTCTTCCTTGGCGACTCTGGTCTCTCCCGACTCACTATCATGGTGGTACCGGATAAACCTGGAATGCAGGCGCCTAACTCTGCGGCTCAAGCACTATCCCGATCCAGTGTCTTTCGTCCAGCAATA
This sequence comes from Ceratobasidium sp. 428, assembly GCA_019623705.1. NCBI lineage: Eukaryota > Fungi > Basidiomycota > Agaricomycetes > Cantharellales > Ceratobasidiaceae > Ceratobasidium > Ceratobasidium sp. 428. The sequence goes on from WSTJ01000205.1 coordinate 27,336, forward strand.
TCCAAGGGAGCCAAGGTCCTAGCTTCGACTCTGCGCCAAACCGACATAGAGTCAATCCTGATGGCGTGTTCCGAGCGCGATCCGGTCTTGCTTCAGGTCCAACAAACGAGTGTATCTAACATGAGAGCCATGCTTAGAATCCAGATTGAAGAGCGCTTAAACCACCACGGGGGTGAATCAACGAGGCTACATAACGACGTCCGAACCAAACTAGACCTAGCTTCATTCGAGAAGAAGGTCCCCTCATTTGATTCCATTCTGGAGGCAAAGGAACGGGAGATATCACAACTTTCTCATTCGCATAAGCAGTCCCAACAGCAGCTCGCGCGGAACCAAAGAGAGACAGCCTTACTTAGCGAACAATTCCGACAAACACAGAAGGAGTACGCCTCGCTTCGCTCTCAGCTCCAACTGCACGAGAATATCGAGCAAGGCGACATCGTTCAGGCTCTCAAGGATCTGAACCGCAGCATCGACGATCTTAGCCGGTCGATCTCGCAGCACGTGGTCGACACCTACGCAGAGGCAGTCTTCGGGAAACAGCCGAGCGATATAACTGCTGTCGAGGCTCGTGACCTACCTAAGCTGAAGGCGTTGCTCGGACACGTCGAAGGGAGGTCCTCGCTAGTTACTATGTCGGACGGGACAGGGATGCCAGTCGAAGACTTTCTTGACTTCGCGATACGTTGCTTGCTTTGCGATTACCTTTCTGTGGCCATCTTCAGACCGTTCCACCCAGCAGCTGACTCGTCTCAGAATACAATTGTAGCCGCAATGTACCAGAGCCTGCAGCGGGAAGGTAATCTCGTCACGCTAGCTCCAAGTTCACGCGCTTACTGCTATTTGCCTGTGGTTTCCGCTATTGTAGAGTCACAAGCCCTAGCAGCTAGGTGGCGCGCAAACTCTTTCCAACATATGCACAGATTTGAGACTCCAGACGCCGTTACGCAACACGTCAACCTCATCGTCCAAGGGTTCATTAATGCCAGCCTGTTACCAGTATTGACTCACGTTTTTGGGGAGAAATCAGGTATTAGGTTAGAGAACCAACACCTAGATCATCTGACCCGCCTCTTTGGGACGGCATGGGACTGGAATACAACTCTGAAGCAAGAAGTGATTATGCTAGGTGACTTTCAGCCTACCTACTACGCACCTTTACTTCGTTTTGATCCGGGGTTGATGCATGAGTTTGAAGCTGATCGCCGTAAATCTCAGCCAAAGCATATCCTTGGAACTCTAGGACTTGGCTTGTTATCTTTCCATGCGATAGGTGGAGGGAAAACACCTGAAGAGCTGGTGGTTCTCCCAGCCACCGTGGCCACGAAAAGCCTGTATGCATAGCCTGTGATGAGTGCGCCGGCCAAGTGTTTTCACGATAATAACGTCTGCATCCAGAAGCGTCCACAGTTCGTGCTACCGTTTGAAATGTATTAGTATGTAATCAACGTATCATGGACTTCACATTCAGCTGCGCTTCTCGGTTGCTCAAATAAGTAGCATGGGATTAGGGGCACAGTGCCCGACGGGTAAACATCGCGGAACCTTATATAATTTTGACCAAGAGTGTGCATTGTTCTCACTTGTTGAAAATTCATATATATACCCAAGTTGATAATAGCTTGCACATAGTTCAAAGTTGGCTGTAAGAGTTATTTTATGCTCGGCATTAATGAGGTGGTTTAAAAATGCCGGTGTGGTGCGCCGGGGCACGTGCCACGCGTTCGACGCGCGATTATACCGTGTCAGCGCCCGACATAGCGCGTCGCTTTTTCTTCCCGCCCGCCATCCCTTCAACACATCCGGTTCTTTTGATTAGGTGAGCCATCTCGACCTGTGAGTCGGACTCATGGTTCGCGAGATGCGCCTCCCAACCGAGCTGCGACTAACGCGGCTAACGGGACGTGCCACATAAGGCGCGAGCAACGGCCTCCAGCTCAGCTGATCCTCTAGGGTGAATGCCCCACCTACCAGCACATTCAAAACTCAACCTAATTTGCGAAAAAAAAAGAAGATTTTTGTTCACATAAGTGTGGTAGAAGGCTATATCGTGCTAGTAGCTCAAGGACCACCGTTTAGAGACTATTTAATTTATACGGATCAAGAAGACTTAAGGTGATGAGCGGAGCCGCCGGGTGGGGTTGCATTTCTCGTCGGGTGGGAATATACTAGGCTGTATGCACCCGGCTCTGGGGATATTGAGGGGAGATTCTTCCTCCAACCATCGTCTCCCGCCCCCACGACCTTCGATGTCATGTAAATTAGCTCTCACTTACTGGACTTCGCATCTAGCATATGATACTCGTGGGAGGTTTTGAGGACATTCCATATATGCGACAAGAGTTTAGGACGCGTTATGAGCCAAAAGAGTGCCAGGTTACGCTCACAAACGGTCCGACGTAGGCCCTATAAGGATTCCAATATTAAGCGTGAACGATGGGTGTACTAACCGTTTGACCAGCTCCAGAGCCGTCGCCGATGGTGCAGTAATGTGGAATGTCACGAATAGTGTCATTGGGCGCAAGCCTCGCACTTCAGTTGGTATCGAAGTAAATCATTCAGCTTTACGAATCACACTCTCCCGAGTTCCTGGGGCGTGAAACGTATGAATGCCCCCCCCTGTCACACCAGAGTGAGCGGTGCCTGATGGCAAGTAGTGGTTAAAGTAAGCGTTATGGCACTAAATACGACCCAAGTCGCTCACAACATTTGAGGGAATAACTCTTGATGTACAAGCGATAAGCCGAGCGACATTTTGGAAGTACCACCAGGTTCCGAACCCAGAACTGGAAGAGTTTTAGGTGACTCTTTACACGTAATCTAAAGAAGGAAATCCACGCTGGCTGAAGGATAAAGAAGGTCAGTTTATTGTAATATATTTTCTATCGAATGCTAACAATCAATAAGGGGAGCTGTTGAGTGGGTATCAAGAACTTTGTTGCAGCATCACTGCCGATCTGGGAAGACTTAGAGGTACTCTTGACCCTCGAGTTGACGTGCGGGGGGGGGGTACATACTGGGAGCTAGATTTTGACGTTTGTATACGTATTGGTGGCACTGAATGGGAAGCTTACCTTGAGTGGAAGGAGAAAGTAAGTACAACCACGATGAATTCAACAGTCTGTTGATAGTCACTGCTAGGGCATCACCGGTAAGGAAGAAGTGTCGATTATACCTGAAAGTCTTATCTGACATTGAAAGCGTGACTACCAACTACTGTAAATTTTGTGCGTTGTTGTATATAGTGGATCCAAAGGCGTGTACACAAACGCACCAACATAAATCAACCGGTGCCTACGAATAGGATTTTAGATTCCTTATACGACCATTTCAGACAGTATGGGGCTTAAAGCTATAAAAATCGAAATATTACCCAGAGTACGAGTGCATTTCTTATGGAACTTCCATGGATCCAAATCGCGATCCGGGCGCGTTCTGAGAATCATGAATCCCGAGTCATTGTTTCGTGCATGACTAATGGTCGGTAGGACCTTAGGATAGAATCTTGCATAGGCTTATGGTGGTAAAGAAGAGGATGTATGCGTAGGATAAAACGAAAGTTTTGCTCGTACTTGGACAGCGCTTGTCAGCCGACAGATTGAGCCGAGTTAAATTGATTCGGACTACATGATAATCGATAGCAAGGCTACTTACCTCGCACACAGTTTGAGAACAATTGAAGCTTACGGTGGCAGAGGACGAGTGAGAGTTCTCTCAACGAGCGGCGGTTTTAAACATGTGGGGGGTTGTATCATAGGCGCCTAAGCGGACACGTGTGTGAGACGCTCATGGCTGAGGTAAGCGTCCAAATACAGGTCACTCAGCCTGCGCTTCAAAGCCTCCTTGTTGCCCATCTTTAGGATTATGCTCGGATTTGTGCAAGGATATTTGAACACTAACTCGAGGATATCTTCAGATCCTTCCGTTTCGCCACAAGAGCAGGATGATCTTACACAATCTTCCAGGTTTTCGTCTGAACAGGTATCATTAGCAGAGGCAAGGCCACTGGCCCAAGCGGAAACGACGAAGGTTCCTCCACAGCATCATGTGAAAGAGTACATAACGGTTCTGTACGTAACGCTCTACTTCTTATCCTGGGCCGAACGACGTGCTGAGCTATTTTCAAGTGTTTTAGGCCGCACTGGTTCTGGCAAAACTACGGTAGATCAGATCATAAGCTTGAATTTAATCTTTCTTATGACGACACAGTATGCAGTTTATCGATAATGCTTTCTCCAAACCGAAGCAAGGGCAGAATGCCAGCGGGCTGCCTAGTCCCAAACCTACAACCGACGTTGTTTCGGTTCGCATCACAACATCCAAGCATAGGTTCAAGTTGATTGATACTCCCGGCTTCGACAACCCAGCTATAAGTAGTGTTGAAATCTTCACCAAACTCGCTAACTATCTGCTAAGCCAGTGAGTTTATTTGCCTAAATTAAATTATCTTGTGTTTTCATGAAACGACTTTCATAGAACGAGGACGCAGGCGAACGTTAGGGGGATCATCTATATACATCGCGTAGGAGACCCGATTGAGAGCAGGACACTTATGCAGAATATGCGCGTAATATCTGAGCTTTTTCTTGGGACTACTGGCTTGTCACGTCTGTCGATCTTGGTGATACCTGCTCAGTCCGGCTCTCTAGACGCTACAAGTGTTGCTCAAGCGCTACCTCTTGCTGCCGCTTTCCGCCCAGTTTGCGATGAGGGCGCAAAAGTTCTGGTTTCTAGTCTTGACCCACCCGAAATCAACAATACTATAATGTCTTACATCCCTAAAGAGCCTATCTTTCTTCGTATTCAACGAGTTACCGATCCTCGCTCGCTAACTGATCTGCGGAATCAGATCGAAGAGTACCTGGGCTACTGTGAGGGGAACTCGCTGCATAAACGCATAGAGGAACAGATTCAAGAACGCTCGGCCTCTTACGAGAGTAAGATACGTTCGCTTGAAGAGATGCTGAAGGAATCAGAGGAAAAACTCTCACGCTTGTCCGAATCTGAGGGTCAATCTGAGCAGCAGCTAGAGCCTAGTCAAGATGACACAGTACTTCGTCAACAACTTGAAGAGACACAGAACGAGAATGCATCTCTACGATCGCAGCTTCAGGCACTGGATGGTGGCAAACCAGAGGACATCATCAAACATGACGACATCGTTCAAAGCTTGGCAAGCCTAAACCGCCAAATTGAGGAGCTTAGTCGTACGATTTCAGCATATCTAGTTGATAGATACGTACCAACTCTTCTAGGCAAAGACCCGGGAGATGTGACGGCTTTACATGCTCGTAATTTGCCTGAGTTGGCAGCTCTTTTCAGCCATGTTGAGGGAAACTCCTCCCTGATGTCTTCATCAATTGGGGCAGGAATGCCTGTTGAAGATTTTTTGGACTATGCGATCCGGTCCTTATTATGCAAGCATATTTGCAGGAGAATCTTCGATCCTTTTCACCCGGGAGTCGATTTGTCTCTGAGCGACGCGATAAGTCGAATATACAACAGTGTACGAAAACGAGGTATGTATCTACTAATCACTCTATACCCATACTTACGGTTTATTCCACTAGAAACACAATCCGTGGCTGGGAAATGGCGTGCAGATTGCTTCAAAAGCACATATAAATCTACCGATCCGGATACTACCCAAAGCATCAAATCGATTGCCCAGAAGGTCTACCGTGACAGCATAAGTGTTCTCGCCTCCCACTTTTTCGGGCAACAGGCGGATATCAAACTAGAGCCGCAGCATGTAGAGCAGCTTGAAGGTCTTGTTCGAGCCGCCTGGGACTGGAATTCAACGCTCAAAGGCGACGTGATTATGCAGGGGGATTTTTATCCAGTATTCTTCCCTCCCTCGACACGCTTCGACCAGAAACTCATGGACGAACTAGAGCAGAGCCCTAGGAAGCTACTACCGAGGTCGATTTTGGCTACACTTGCGTTGGGTTTGGTGTCATTTAATGCGGTAGGAGGCGAACGTGCCCCTGAAATGACGGTCGTTTCCAAGGCTTTGGTTGCTACAAAGAGCGTGTACACATAAGATGCTCCGTCTCAAAAATCACGATTTGTACTGGATGATTTGAATCTGTCTGTAATGCTCGAGTTTGTAGCCTGTTTTTATTAATCATTTACGTGTTTTAGGAAATAGTTGGTTGAAGGACTTCAATTGTTCAACAGTTGAGGCGACAAAGTACACAGTTCGAAAAAGGGAGGTAGCATCAAACAGAACCCAGACAAATCCAAAAAAATACCTTAATTCTTCACGCTAGTCAACGCGCTAGGGAGAATTGAAGCGGGTCCGGTGCGAGTCTCTCCCTAACATAATGAAGGTGGTCAACGAGCCGCGACAGACAGAGATGTTTAGTAAAACTTACGTCCTGCTCCCACTCTACGAAGGCTTGCAACTCAGTACCACCAAACTGGAGCGCCATGGTAAAGTCGAGATAATAGTATTCGCCATCCCGCCCGGTCTTCTTTTTGAGCGCCTGGCGCATACCACTAAGATCCGCCTCGACTTGACAGATTTCTTCGAAGCCCTTGTTGATTCGACCTGTTGTGACAAACATACTCAGAAGACAGGTCGACAAAATAGAGTTATGTGCACTGACCGTTCTTATCGCGCAGCCATTTGTTAGGTGGTTCGTTATCGACGGTCCATGCAAACATAGTGACCGTAAAGTTATTCAAACGGGGATTAGGAGTCTTGTACGAGCGCCAGTATGACTCGCGCATGGCCTCGGCAGCGCTCATAACAACACCCTGAAACCAGCGTCAGCTTAGACTCAAGACACCCCAGATATAAAGCTGTGCATACCCTGCCAACGATCTGCGACCACTTGCCGGTGACGTAATCGTACCCCGCGTCGTGCCTGTGC
>WSTJ01000206.1:0-34185 GCA_019623705.1 Ceratobasidium sp. 428
GGACATCAGCATCAAGAGAAGCGCTTAATAAGCCACGTGACCTGGATAGGGTCCTCATAGTGGGTTGCCGACCCCCAGATATAGCTGGGCTCTTCACAGTGGGTTCAGAAACTGGTCCCGGACCAATTCTTGTGGTCTAAACGTTGCTTGCATCGTACCGCAGAGTTTCCAATCTTCCGCCATGGTGCTGGATCCAAATGCAAATAGGAGCTTATTTAACGTAGGTTCGACTTACATCCTCGAGAATTGCTCTGAACCTTGAATTTGGACAGTCGACGCTAGCTATTATTATCAAAGACGTTACTAATTCCGATGCGAAGGATATTGTTGAGGAGTATGCGTTTTCTTTATTTCATTTTTTTTATAATCGTATCGTTTGTTGACTTCTGAGGACTAGATTCTCGCTCATGTTCAGGCAGATCGTTGAAAAAGAGCAAGACCAGAACTTCATTTCCCGCTTACACCGTGGCCGCATCCAGATCATTCCATGGCCGGTCATCAACTCACCTGGTTTCTACACCTTGTTCCGCCAGCTTCGGCTAAAGTTGGATGAACAGAGGTTCACGCATGGCACTGGTGGCGCCTTTTTGCACAGCCTAAAAACTTTGATGGCAAAAATCAAGGTTGTATTGTTTCCCGCTAGAGCAACAACCCACTAACTATCTTCAAAATTTCAGGCTCAAGACTGGGGTGCATTAGATCGTAAGCTCGTGAACATATCACTAACTTATATGTATTACTTACCCTTCCGAATGTAGAAAACCTAGCCGCTCATAGGGCCCAACAGCTATTGCATCAGGGGAGCCTGCTTTCTCAAACTTGAGACAGCAGATTCATTTTTGCTCTTTCGTGCTCGATTAAAGAGCTCGTGGCTCTTTTGGCTCTTTGTGCGGAGCTATTTGCAACTAGAAGCGGCCCTCGTCGGGCCACAGACCTTGCTACTGTCCGATGTCATCTAATAACATGAAGAAAATCGCCGCATATATCGAGATATAAGTAACTGTTCGAAGAGGATATATGCTATACACAAATGAAACTGCAGACCTAGGCTGTTCAAACTTGTTGAATCAGCTCAATGTTCTTGCGCACGCACCGCAGAGGGCACCATACGGCGCCCTCTACGGCGCATGCGCGCTAAATATCACCACCAAATGGGATCCCAGATGTTGAAAACGATTAGGACATAGATGAACTATGTTAATGAAAACTACATCCTCGTCATAGACTTAAGAGCTCGAGAGATGAGCAAAAAATTCTTAGCTGGCAGCTAGTTTGACAAAAACTGCAGATTTAACACAGGTAGATACGAACATAAACCTTGATAAAGGTGTTCAAACCATGCTATATAGTGGCTAAATGTGCTGGTTGGCTAGTTAGTGAATCATTAAAGCCCAGTAAATAGAGAGCTTCGTTAGAGGTTATTATCCCGGGCGTCCGCAAGGCGAAAATAGGCCCTCATGCGAGCATAACCACCATAAGCAGTGCTGTCCGTTTCACCATCTCTTTCACCCTCAGCATAATGCTACCTGTTTCTGTTTTGACTAGGTTCAACGTAAGTTCAACCTCGAACTACTGTACTCGTTACGCAAGACGAAAGTCTCATCTCGTATCAGTCTATCGACGTGCTCATGTATTGGAATACTTAAATGCGAGCGGTTATGATAGATAAGCGGGTTCTTCGTGGCCACAACACAACCGCGTAAACAGTCAACAAGATGCGAAGTAAGCACGGGAGTCCACCAGACCTCCTGAAACAGGCACGTGACGAGACAACTTTTGTCTAGCTCATTTTCAATCGTTAAAAAGCTGACTAATTCTGCGTGTGGTGTGACCTTACAGTAGCAAGGTGACTAGCTGTACAATCACATTGTATTAATACATCACCTAGTTACATGCATTCTCTGGCGCGCTGTGCTCGTCGCCGTCTCGGACGGTCACGTGTTGCATTTGATTTGCTGCCCACTGTAGGTCATGTTACGATTTACCTCAAACAAACCATACACAAACGTGTTTCAAGTATTTACTATGACCGACTCGGAAGCCGCCGGGATCTCATAAGCGGACACGGGAACAAGCGCTGATGCCAGCCACAGACCTGCAATCAACCACAACGATCACGTTCCTTCAGCTACACTACTAACTCGCTACGTAACCAGAATAGTCTTACTCTCACCAACCCCGCAACAGCTCGTCCGACTGCAACACTCCCGTCTATCGTAATTAGCGACGTCATCGAGTGGGCCTAGCTAGGACGTGTAGCCAATACCTCAGCATCTTGGCGTTCGTTTACTCCTGCTCGCGTACGTACCTAGCCAAAATTTTGCGAAATTGGTGCCCGAGAGCTCGCTACCGAGAGAAAATGATGACCTTGGCCCAGAGTTGGCACACTTATGATCTTGTTCACTCGGTCACAGTCTCACCAGACGGTGCTCGCGTAGGGGCTGGTTGTGACCGGGGTGTCCGATTATGGGACCTAAACTCTGAGGAAACGGTTCTCGGTCCGCTCCAGGAATACAGTGCACTTGTCTCCTCCGTGGCATACTCACCGGACGGTCGCACAATTGCATCCGGCTCTAGGGACAACACCGTACGAGTTTGGGATACGACAACAGGTGCCGCGGCCAACAAACCACTTACGGGACATACAAATCGCATCCGATCCGTGGCGTTCTCGTACGATAGCCGTCTCATTATATCTGGGTCTGATGACAGAACAATCCGTCTGTGGGACGTACGCACAGGAAGGTCAGCAGGGACACCAATTGGTGTAGGTGCAGATGTGTATTCGGTGGCTATCTCGCCTGATGATCGTAAGATCGTTAGCGGATGCCTAGGGGGAGCTATGAATACGTACGATGCAGCTGCCGGTGGCATGCTCTTCCAGCATACTGTTCATAAAACCGATATCAACTCAGTGGCATTCTCACCTGATGGTTATCGCATTGCGTCTGCATCCGGCGACAAGACTATTCGCATCTGGGACGTGTTGACTGGCTCCAGCATAGGAGACCCTCTAAAGGGACACGATGGCGGCGTCGAATCAGTAGCGTTCTCGCCTGACGGCAGGTATATTGCTTCTGGATCACACGACGAGACGATGCGCATATGGGACGGAACGACAGGCGTGCAAATTGATTCATTACATGGTCACACCGGCTGGGTCAATGCTGTCGTGTTCGCCCCTGATGGTAGCACTCTTATCTCTGGGTCCGAAGATGGAACCGTCAAACTATGGAGCACACTGGGTACGGAGGTGCGAGGCGGCGTAAACGGTGGAATCACACTCTTGAGCATGCACGACCAAACCCCAGAAGCACACCCCCAGTCACCCCCAGCCTCAGTCCGTAGCCTCAGTAACGTACGACCGTTGTTTGATGAGATCACAAGCACAACAGTACGGTGCCACATTTCATTCAGCTCAGGCAATTTTGACTTCAACTCCGGTTTACTCAGACTCCTAAGCAGATAGTTCTATATCTAGGCATTCGGGGCTGTACGAACTTGACAGACCAACTTGATTTAACAACATGCAGTGCCTTCCCGATTTCATCAGGCGGATTTGGCGACATATATCGATGCAAACTCAAGGATGACATGGAAGTAGCCATAAAGACCATCAGGCTCTATGCCGATCCCACTGAACAAAGCCAGAAGCACATGAAGGTCGGTGGTCTATTTTTTCCAGTCAATTTAATACTCAAGAACAGCTAGCATACAGCGCGCGAATTATACACGTGGTCAAAGTGTCGACATCCCAACGTCCAGCAGCTACTCGGACTAGTGATGTTCCGGGATCAGATCGGGATGGTTGCCGCGTGGGAGTCAAACGGCGACATGCCTCGGTATCTTCAGCGGAGTCCCAACACTGACCGCTGTAAAATGGTAAACTTTGGTCATTCAGCACTTGTATAGTCTTACATCCAATACTTTTGACAGGTTATACAGATAGTTGATGGACTGTCGTATTTGCACGAGTCGGGTGTAGTAGGTCAAGCTTGATAGCCCGTATAAGTGACACTGAGACGAGTATTGTCCAGGTTCATGGTGACCTGAAAGGGGTAGGTCTTGAATACAGAGCGCACGTATGATCGATTATGCCAGTAATCTGTAGACGAATATCCTCATATCGGAAGATGGCTCACCTCGGCTCGCTGACTTTGGTAACGCAGCCTTGCAGGAGATTAGCCTTCGGTTCACACAGTCTTCGACCAAAGTAAGCCTCTCGCCACGGTGGGCGGTCAGTGTGTTCATCATACGTATCCAACTTGTAATTAACACGCCTAGTGCATATAGGCTCCGGAGTTATTCGAAGACGCCAAGTGTAACGTTCCAGCAGACATATATGCGCTGGGGATGGTAGGTTTCAGTTTATGTATGTTTGCAAGGATCTGATTAACCATCTGTACTAGACGATACTGGTCCGCCGCTCTCTTGTCATTTTTTCTCTCACCAATCTCATGACTGCCACAGGAGACTCTTACAGGCGCTGTCCCGTTCCCTGACAAGCAAGAGCATCAGGTCATGTATGGTGTGATGGTTAAACGATCGCAGCCAAAACGGCCCGAGGCGTATATACCAACTGGCTCTAAGGATGGAGAAAAGGTGTGGTCGCTGCTGCAGTGGTGTTGGGAGTATGAGCCGGAGAAGCGACCAAGCGCGGCGGAAGTGAAAAAGATCGTAAGTCAACCTGGGCACGTGTGAGCTGCTCGTAATGCTACTTACTCTCGCGGGTAGGTGGATGAAATCACACAAGCGGGCCTCAGGTGCTGATGACAGCCAAGAGACGGCCAGTGGAGGCTCTTATGCGACATAGCTGTATAAGTATGAACACAATTAGCGGGGCAGAACCTGATCCAACTGAGATGTAGCAGCAGAGTATTATTGAAATTGACGAATGTGCTATCGCTATTCATGAGCTTACCGCCTTCATGATATTATCAATTTAAGGCCAGAGGCCATCACAACGGGTTTTGAGCGAGATAAACGAGGTAGTTGTGTCGTGCGCACTGGTATTGGCTCTCTTATCGAGTTTAAAACTCATTACTCACGACCGTGTTGCGCCGGTATAATCTTTTAGTGTTCATCTGGGGACTTGCTAATGGGCTTATAAAGATGTTCTTGCGAACTACAGCATATACGTGAGATAAAGAAAGAAAAACGTCCTCATTGCTAATTGGACAATTAAGTGGATGATGAGTACTTTTTCTGTCCCTAGGTAAGACCGCTCGTTTAACATACGCCCCAGAGTGAACTGTTCGAACAGTTGTTTAGCGCCAATTTGGCTTCTTACATCCTTCAGAAGGGAATTGTTATCATGTATGCGCTATGCTCTAGGAATTAATCAATTGAACCCGATCTTGGATGACGAGACTGTAAGAACACATTACTACCACCTTACATGGCAACTTGTATGTTCGATTCGGAAGTAGCACGCCGCGGGTGGTGGTTTCTCGAAGTTACATACAAACATCTCATGCCATTGCGGTCGAAGCATAGTGTCTATCGAGGAGAAAAAAAAACCGTCGCTGTTTTTATGAAAAGCTCGCGCAAGCACTTTGCTTGCATGCGTATTTTACTGGGAGCTTGCAGTGATGTAGAAGACCGACCGACATTCTACGATCGTCAGTGGCTACGTGATTGCCGCCTGGCGGGAGAGTATAGAAGTGAGTTTGGGAGACGTGGCCCCAGCAGTCGTCACCATTTTGATCGCCATCCTAGCCTCGAGTTTGCCATCCGCTGCGAGATTGACATATGCACCGCCCAGTGGCGCTTAGCACCCAGTTGTGGCTAGCTCCACGCAATCAGCGCGTCAAGCCTTGTGCCCCAGAAATTTACACTCAAGCGCTGGACGTCTAGACATCGTTCCAACCAGGCGGATAGTGATGGCTACCTGCCGGTTTCGTATAGGCACGCCTCGGAAACTAAAATCTGGGCACAGGGGCTACATGCATGATTTGGTGCGACAGAAATCTCAAGCTACAAGGGGACGAGCTCTTTATGCCAATGCTCCACTATATCATCATAAGAAAAGTTTTAAACCGTTCGGACTGGATACTCGCTTCTATATGCGTAACTTCTTGTCGAGTAGATCCAATATGTCGGATTCAAAATTTGGCCCATACGGCCATACGCTGAACCTTGCGATATTACTGTCGGACTTGGCTACGACGTGTGGTCATCAGTACCCTCCAGAAGGACGTACTGTTTGGGGCTACCCCATTAGAGGCTGTTTATTGTGTAATTTGGCATTTCAGCCAAGGGGTGACTACCGCATTTTTGCCCAGGGTGCCCAGCAAACACCTGGCTAGACGGTGAATGTACCTCCAGATACGTCAAGATTGATTTTGCTGCTTCTTGAGCGCATGCCACCAAGGGGTAATCCTACCTGGCGGACAGCATTTTGAACACATCGATGTTGTGTATAGATTCTCCAAGCATCTTAGTTTGGTTCAGCACGTGAACGACTTGTTAACCGGCGTACCGCCTTTCGCTGTTAATCCCCTTGTTAATCTCGCACTCTACTTCTGTTTTCCTCTCTTTCCTGTGCGGTTCGACCTCGTGTCCGTGTAGCACAATAAACATGTATCCAAAAAAAAGGTTCAGCGCATGATCGCCAAGCGCTCAGCGGCAAAGTGATCATCTTATCTAGCAAGATTATAAGCTGGCAGTCAAGTGTGTGCGAGTGCTGCTGAGTTTTTCCTGTTATCTGCTCCCACCGCACAATAGAGCTGTCCGCCCGATAAACATACAACTTATATCGTCGCATCATCGTGAGCTTCATGCTTCGGAAATCTCCATTTGAACTTAAAGGAGCGTGGCCACCCCATTCTCTGCAATCACATCTGTTGCGCTTCGACTACCTTCTCGCCGATCTCTGGTTTTTACGCTGAAAGTAGCCTTAGGCGGCTGAAATATGCTTCTTGGACTATTAAGCACTCCGGTTGAAATATCACTAGCCACAACAGCTGTCTGGAAGCGACTTGGAAGCTGCTCAAGCACTGCTTGGGTGGCCCTAGTGCTTACCTTAACGCGCAAAGCACTATGAAGCTCACCCCTCGATATATCGGTCACCTCATGGCCACGAATCCAAAATAGCGCAGACTCTGTTCGTAATCGTGGAAAATCCTGAGATATCAGGAATATATTTTTTTACTCGGGTACTCTGGCCTCGATCAGCTTGGAACTTTCCATGAGGATCTTTACACCTGGTCCTGTTGGCGAATGTTATGGGCGTGGTTTCTGGGTATATAAAGTGACCATAATCTTCTTGAGTCGCTTCAACGGACGTTGAGCTCCTAGTTCTTTCTTCTGCCCTCATGCGCAACTTGTCCTCCAGGCCGCCCGATCAATCCACGAACTCTGGGTCCCAGGGCCCGTTCTTAAGCAACCAACCGTAAGTTGCAGATGAGGATAGCTATCCCGTGTTATAGCTCTAAGTTTTATCCCCTAGAGCGAGACCACCTTCACAGGGGACATACTCAAGTCAGATTGGATCTACAACAAACGTTCCTCCGTTGTCGTCTGAGGGCTACGTAGTAAACCGCCCTAATGATAGCGAACACAAAAGCGGGCCACCCGCTACGGGCGGTTATTCTGCTCCCTTAGAAAATACCCAGAAGGATACGAATGATAGCGACACCGAGATGACCGATGCGCGATCGTCTTTTGACGAACCACAAGAGGTGATGGGCGTATCTGACCAAGATGTAATTCAACGAGTTCCAAATTTATTTCGCCTCTTGGACTTGGTTGATGAGCAAGGAACTGGTGGTATCGGTAAGCCTATTGTTTCGACGTCACTCTGGTGGGAGACTGACGCCTAGTGTAAAATAGTTGAGAAGATGGTGATCGACCAGACATCTCTACATCGTCTGCTTAATATCATCCAGCCGGGATCATATGATTCCGTTTCGAAAATTAACTTCAAGTCACTGGATAAGGTATGTAGTCGCTTGTATATTGGCGCGAATAATGTCCCAATACTCATGTTTTGTGTAGCTGTCTATCAAAGCGACAGGGCTGTATGGTATTCGCTCAGAAATTATCGAGTACCTGAAAAAGGCTGGGTGCCTAAACAATGACGCGTGAGTAATAACATAGATTTGTACTTTATACTTGCTGACGGGCAGCTCTGAAAACAAGGGCTACGTTTCTGTTGGATGGGGTCGCCTCTTCAACTGTACCCCTATCTATCTTGCGTTCAGGACTGTACCTTGTTCTGAAACCCGAAACCAAGTTAGAGGAACTTAGCTTAAAGCAAGCCTATATTATCTACTGGCCAGAGGAATCAACGTGGGACGACCAGGCTGCGTCGTCCTCTGTCCGACGTAACCGAATCACATTTATGAGGTACGTAAACTAAGACATGTATTAGTTATCCCTAACGTTACTGTGTACAGATACCTGATCAAATTGACTGAACAAATTGTCGCCTTGGTCTCTCCCGACCAAGCCAAAGCCTTTGTCTGGGACACCGGAGCCCGGAACAAGGATCTCCCTCCAGACCAGATTGATAATGGCGATAATGCACCGCGGTTCTTCTCATTTGAAGTCTCCAAATCACTTGAGCAGGAAGAAGACGCAACCGCAAGCTCGGGATTTACGGTTTGTCAATGACATGTGTCCCATGCGTGTGACTTATCCAACCATTTGAACCAGGTGCGCGCCGACCCCAAGCATTTTCCGGGGAACGCCAACAAGGTAGAGACGAAGCTGGTTCCGGGCGAACATAAAGCAGCCTTGTTGGTCTCGGTTCATGAGACATCGTCGAAAGACCATAGGGTCTTCAACGAAATTATCAATCAAATGCGGCTCCGGAAAGTAATTGGGTGCGTATTTCGACTCCTGTATGGGATTATACTCTTAATTTTTTGGATTATAGAGCGAGCGAAAACCAGCCACAAATACAACTCGGGGAGCTATCGCCTGAGGGTTTGATGTGTCTAGCTGACAACGGGTTGCGCGAAAAGTACCGCGAGCCTTTTCAAAAATACGAGCGGCATATGCGTGACCTAAACGCTACCCGTTCGGCCACGGAAACCCAGGACAGGAGGAAGATCGATCAGGGTATTCAGCGAGATACTCCTATGATACGAGAGGAGGTTCAGCAGTCTGTTCGGAGTCTTTATCATCAAGTCTATCCGTGAGTGCGGCTGGATTTTTCAGCTTGTTTTTCAAACGTATTAGTTTAACTAACGAACCATTATGTAGTTCACTCAACGTAACAACAAGCATATCCCATGACCCTGAAGCTAGCGGTAAGGTTGTTTCCAGTGGTACCAAATTTATATTTACTAGGTCCTTTGTAGTATCCCTTCACGCGCGGTACCCTGGACTGAGCAAGGTGGAGGCCAACATTCAACGAAAGCACAAATTCGATCACATTTCGGACAAGCGCTTTCAAAGTCTTAAGTCCAAGTGGATTCTGATTCGTGATTACCTGACAGCTGAGCCACTCCCATCCGAAACAGCTCAGGATAGCTTTGTGAACGATGTCCTGAATTCACCTGAGGGCGTGTCGCCATCAAGGCCACTCCCTCCAAAATCGCCTCCAAAGCGCACAGTAATTATGTTCGGCGGTGCTGTGTGGGAAGCTGCGGGAGCTGCGTACACCGGTGCTAGGAATCTTATTGGCGGAAGCTACGCTCAGGACACAACACCAAAACCTAAACCCGCGTCTTTGACCGATCCCCAGTTCGTTTCCGAACTTCGGCCACTTCAGGAGCTGTTCCCCGTGCTTAGAGAGATCACGAATCAGATTTACGACTCCCTTCGGGCCGGGCTATCTATCCTTGAGGCAAGGATTCTGGGGGAGGAGGTGGAGAAAATCATATCTGCGGAGCGAGGGCACTTAACAGAGGTAACGAATCGGGCCCGCCGCGATAATTTCCGACATGAGGAATCTCAAGCTTTTAATGGGCTGATGTCCGAATTGCGAGAGGCGATGTTTACCAGCGCTCCGTGAGTTCAAGTCTTCGCGTGGTTTTTGTCGATCTTTATTAAGTTAACTAAATAGGCATGTAATTTACGTTGAATCGTTGGAAAATTTGGGGCAAGGTAATACCCGTAGTGGCTATGGTAAGTATATGCACGTGAACGTCGTTGAAGAGATTCCTAAAACATTGCTTAGTATCATATCGATGGAGCGGGAGACACGCTGTTTGGCGGGGCGATCGAATTCGTCACTGCATTTATCCGTTAGCACTCACCGAGCAAGACAGTCAACTATGCCAGTCCAACGAAGCACATGTGCCAGCACCAAAGCTGGAGTCGCGTCACAAATTCGAGTTCACTGTCGATCCCAATCGCAATATTCAGTGAGTGGAACAAGCTGTAAACGTGCACTGGTCTCGAACTAAATACCTCGTGCGATTGGAGATTCCTCCAGCTGGTCCGTGACAAATGTCTTGCAGTAGTATCTGAACCCGGCAAATCCCATATTTATATCGATGACAACTTGACTTTGGACCAGTCCATCAACCGAAACTCCGGCAAGATAACTCTGAACCATCACTCACTCGGGGGGCCACGATGCTTGTTTGCCTTCGACCAGGCCACCCGGCTTCTTGCCATTGTTCACGGAGAAAAGGTTAGAGCTCTTCTGTTTTTCTCCGAGAGTTAACGCCAATGTTTTATTCATGCGGTATTTGGGATTGTAGGACCTGAAGCTTTCAGTCTATATATTTGACGAACAGTTTAATGGGCTGCGAAGTCGAGGCTCATCCGTGCCACTGAAAGGCTGGTACGACGCAGAGGTGCGAATTGAGAAAGTGTGTTTTGTGTCTGGGAAGGAGGAGGTGTGTCTCATAGAAGCCACTGGGCGAGCTCGGATCTTTTCACTCATCACCCAACAATTCCGGTATATAGTCATTTAGTTAGAGTTTGATCGGAATCACACTGATCGGACTTCTGTCAGCTCGGCTACCCTTCAAATCAACTCACCGATCATTGATGCGTTTTCCGCGCCTGATGGCTCGTGCCTGTTCATCACCGTGGCCGATCAAAACGCTCAACGACGACCAGACAGGCTTCTGGCATTCCACTGGGCGTCATTTGGATCCAACCAGAAAGGCATTCACATCACCGACCTGCCCCCATCGGATGTGGCTCGTACAGTCACCAGGCTTGAAGGCCGAGGGCGCAACTATATTTTGACCTTTTTGTCCACGACGCGAAGTGTGAGCTCGGTGGCTGTACAGGTTAAACAGAGGGCTACAGAGTTCTCTTTCCGTTCGACCCAACATGGCACTCAGGCCGCGGCAGCCGAAACATTCAACAACAGCCTGATCGATTGTCACCTGGAAGTATGGACCCGCTTCCCCGTCGTCCCAGCTGTCTCGCGGTGCACGCTCGTTCCCGTCAGCCGGCAGCCTCGCAAGATCGTCTTCCAGTCTCCCGCTCCCTTGCCTGAGCTGGGTGGCTACTTCGCGCGAACGATATCAACCTTCGAGCACACTACACGAAAGCCAATGGACGACAGTCTATCAGCGATCTCGGTCGTCTCTTCAGTGGACGGCGAGGCGAGCCTCAACGACGGCGTCTCTGAGTTCCTGTTTGGGAGCTTTATCGTCGAGCTTCTGTGCCTCATCCCTCTCCAGTACGTCGATTGATGGTGTGCACTTGGACGTCAGACTAACCGGGCCAATTGTTCACCAGTCTCGCTATCACACGCGACAACCGGTTTATCCCTCTCAAAGACGGCGTGTGGGATCCGGAGTACGAGCGGTCCTTGCTCGGTGCGGATGTTACTGCTATAATCGACGCGCTGAGTCTTGGGTGGTACGAGTCGCTGTTCCAGTCGTACATGGCGACAAAGGCAAATATACTTTACTATGCGGTACTACTTAGGAATTACACTAACTTCAGTTGTTTGAGTAGCCGGTTCGAGTTGTCAGTTCTATGGGTAAGTGTTCTATACGCTGTATCAGCCTAAATGATACAACCTATGGACTTTTTAGGCGAACAGAGTGTCGGTTAGTAAAAATGACGCGAATATCCTAACTATATCAACTGATGCCTTGTTCAAATAGGCAAAAGCTACTGCCTGAATCACTTTGCAGACACATCATTCGCTGGCTCAGCCATGCGCACGACAGAGGGGGTCTGGCTTTCGTGTACGCCGACAGAGAGCTATCTCCTTGTGTCGCTTGACTTTGAGGGTACGCAACAACCATTGTTTGGACACGTTAGCAACAAGATGAATATAACCCTTTGGTTACAGGTGTTCACTCAATCGAACGAAGTGCGCAGGAGGACGCGCTTCTTGTGCTCTTCAATACAGCGATTTCTAATCTCGTAGGCCCTAGACTTGTTGAGTGATTATCAACAACTGAAACTGCGCTCCAGGTTCTTTTCCGAAACAATTTTGCGCTATCAAGAGACATAGCTGGACTCTTCACGGTGGGTTCAAAAATCGGCCTCGGACCAATTTGCATGGTTCTAATACGGCTTGCGCCGTAATGCAGAGCTTCCAATCATCAGCCATGGTGTTGGATCCAAATGCAAATAGGAGCTTGTTCAATGTAAGCTCAACTCAAACCCTTAATAATCGCTCTAAACCTTGGATTTTGACAGTCGACGCTGGCCATCATTATCAAAGACGTTACCAATTCCGACGCCAATGATATTGTTAAGGAGTATGTGTCTTTATTCAAAAAAACTCTATTCTTTGTTAACTCCTGGGATTAGATTCTCGCTCAAATTCAGACAGATCGTCGCAAAGGAGCAGGACCAGAACTTTATTTCTCGCTTGCACCGCGGCCGTATTCAAATCATTCCATGGCCGGTCATCAACTCGCCTGGTTTCTACACCTTGTTCCGTCAGCTTCGGCTAAAGTTGGATGAACAGCAGTTCACGCATGGCGCTGGCGGTGCCTTCTTGCACAGCCTAAAAACGTTGATGGCAAAGATCAAGGTTCTATTGTTTTGCTGTTGGAGTAACAACCTATTAATTATGTTCAAATCTCCAGGTTCAAGATTGGGGTGCATTAGATCGTAAGCTCGTAAATATACTATCAACTTGTGTCTTACTCATGTTCCTCGATGCAGAAAACCTAGCTGCGCATAGGGCCCAGCAGTTGTTGGAACAACTCCCTCGCGCATTATGTGACGGCCATACCGAAGAATGGCCGCTCAAGGTGAGTCGACACATTTTGTGCCCTTATCTCTCGCTTACCTTGGATCAGAACATGGACACCGACGAAGAATTGAGCTCTGGCGCCAATGATACGAACTTCTTTGTTCCCAAATCCAACGGAGGTAACGACCTCGGGAACAATGCATCCGTTGAGACGTCATTACAAGCGCTCATTAAACTTCGCGGCCCAACAGCCGGCGCTAGGCAACATGTTCTGGATCGGACGTACGTTGCAGCCTTGCAGAGCTTAATTTACAAAGGCGTCGACCAGCGCGTAGAGCAGATTCGAAGTTGGACTACCGTCAATGTTGCGCGTTTCCCCCCGGGTAATCAAGACATACGTAACGTATTTAGCAAAATCGACGATGCTGCCTCCGCAATGCGAGCGGCGGTTCGACTTTGCATCATGACATGCTCAAACTGCCAGTTGCATTGCCTCCGGCCATATGGGCATTCAGACGAAACACACCTCTGCGGAACCGATCATCGATGCGTCTTCGATTGTGCGATTGCAGAAGAGCATTCCGGACGGGAGCCTTGCTCATTACCGTGCGTGTTTATTTATGAATTGATCCCGTGTGCTGACAATATTTTCTGCCATTTTATTTTAATAGAGCTGGGCATTCAGGCACGCACATGTACGAACTGATTATACTTGCTGAAATACACGCAAAAACTCACGTCCACTCGCGATAGGTGTAATGTGAAGGCACACTCTTGCGGAAAAGATTGCCATCTGAGCAACAAGAGTGGCTGTGCGCGAGTCTGTGTCAAGGTAAGACTGTCACCGTTTCGCCTAATTAGAGGCCGAATTTAGAGACTGGCATGGATGGCTTTGTATGAGTTTTGGATGAAAATTGCAGATTTTACGTCAGCTTAGTGAGCCACACGCGACTCACCCGACGCTTAACATTTAGTCGCGGACTGAGGCACAGATTCAACTGATAGTTTATGTCATAGTCACGATCAATCCAGTCTATTCGCCTCAACAATATACAATGTAATCTAAACAACTTGTTCCTCCGTATTCGTAAGTTCTAGTACCGCCGCAACGTCTTCGATGCCGTGCATTAGTGGCGTACCGTACCAAGAACGTAAAGACATCTTTGCACAGAAAGTCTCAGGCGACATGTTATGCTGCAAATGTCCAATAGTCAGGCGGCCACAAGAGAATGCGCGCTCTGCGTCAACTGACGAGGCTGAGAGAAGAAGCGATGTAACCAGTTAGATCAGAGGTGTTCAAATTGTGTTTGCTTACCTGGCGCCGTAAGGTAGCTGATTGCGAACTCTGCGAGGCGTGGGCGACACGCCGGGGCCATTTGAGACTGCCAGTACACCAACGGTCCAGACTCCCCGTAGACCTCAGGAGACAGCGGCTCAGTAGCCAAGTACTTTTCGATGCTGTCGAACTCGGGCGAAGAGCCGGTGCCACGGCGAGGTTTCAGGCTCCACTCATCCTGAAATATCCATGACGTTCAGCTAGAATACTCCTGTAGTAGAAATCTGATGTACATACGTCGCTGTTGTTTGCTAAATCCGAGTCAGTGGGGTGTAATGCCGGATACAGGGCGTTGAATCGATGAACGACAAGATCGCGTACTGCGTTAATGTCTGAGGGCTTAAATGTGTTGTCGTGTAGCCACTGAAGCTTGCGATCCGGACACATCACTACGCAGCATGCCAACGATTAGCCACGAATATCAATGCGAGCGCATATAGCCAATATTCATACGTACCAAGAGCGATCCAATATACTTCTGAGTCTTCAAACAAGTTCATATACTTCTCGAGAACCAACAGTGACGAGTGTGCGGCAGCACGAACAAGAGGATCCATAACTGCTTTCTTGTTATCACGCACTACTTCGAGCTTTTGCTTGATCGTCACAAACATGGGAACGACCTCGTGCACTAGTGGTATACCACCTTGTGAGAAAAACAGAGTAACTTCTTTGAATATCTTCAGAGTGTTTGTCAGTCGCCAGAGGAGTAGATAAGTAAACGAATATAAATACCACTAGTACCCGTACAACATGATCCAGTAGAGACCACTGGTACTCGCTTAAGCGGACATCCTGTAGACCGTTGGATTCATCGCTGGTTAGCATTTCAACACACAAACGAAGGTTTCTGTGGCTCTGTAAACAATCAAAATCCGAGCTCCAGCGAGTGACCACACGTCGGGCCAAGGCACGTTGGTCGGTCGGCAGGGTTGATAAGAAACTATCGATCAAAGTATCAAACTTGTGTTTGAGTTCGGGCTTTTCGTGAATCATTCTAGACAGCTTTGATGTCTACAAATTCAGCCGCATACAAAGGCGTAAGTACGTGGGAGATCGGAACAAATTGAAACGCGTAGACTTTCCTTGGTCAGTATCTCCTGGGCTGCCTTCTCGTCCAGCTCAGAGATTTCCAATCCTAAGGTACTCCTTACGTATTCAAGGCCCGCATCTAAAGTCTCCTTAATGATGCGCTCGTCATGTTCAGCACGTGCAGGGTCAACAACTCCGTCACCGGTATCACGATCATGGTCTGAGATGGCTGCTTCTTCGTCGGCATCACTTTCGGAGCTAGGATCTTGAGGTGCGTCGGCCAAGGTATTGCTGCTGGCTGTCCCCCTCTTGACGCGTCTTCTCTTTGAGCGAGTTTTTGACTTCTTGCTCTTGACAGACTTGCGCTTTCGGGTAGGAGCAATAAAGTAGGTCGTGAATGCCTGGAAATAAAGGAGATAGAGGCTTTGTCCGATTGAGGAAACACATGTAAGGTTACTTACCTTTACTATCAGATTTATCACATGAGCAGCACAGCGAACACGGCTACGAGGACCACCAAACCCTGGGATAAAATTTGGAAGATACCGAGCCAGCGTGTCATTGTTGCCCGCGTTGTCCATGCAGATAGCTAAGAGCTAAATAGTAGTGTTTCAGCTAGCATCACCCAACAACGCAAAAATTTACCAGCTCACTTTGTCTTTCAAACCATACCTTTGAATGCACTCTGCTGTCTTTTGCGCAAGGTATTCGCCAGTGTGTTTCTTTTCGAGGCTGAAAAGGCAAATCAATATGTATGCATATATGCGCTTAAATCATACACTCGCCGTATCATTTCTAGCATAGCCCGCCAGATCTGCCCTTCATGATACCAGTGAACGACTAATCCCAAATACGCCGTCGCAGTTGGTGAGGTCCAGCCATCAATTGCAAAGTGAATTGTCTTGATATCCTGCCAACCAAAGTTACATCTGCTCACTCCAGCGATATACGAATATAATCAATACTCACGTTGAAGTATGAACGAACCTTCTCGGCCTGCCTTGCATATACAAACTGCGTTGTACGAGACACAGTTGTGCTATCTGGCATCTTAGTACCCGGGCGGAGAAGCTGAACGTGGCGGCGGACAAGATCGTGAAGAACCCCAGCAAATGGGAGATAATGATATGCGCACATCATGACAATAATCGCCATGTGCATTGCATAAGAGAACGGCGAGGTAGCTGGTTGGTTTGGCGTGCAATCGGGTAGCCCGTTTCTGCACCGACAGGCCTGGGACGACGTGTTCAAGTTACCTGTACCCTGGTGGGTCTCGGAGCGCCGACGGTATTGAACCGGATGCCGAGCTGGGTCTGTCTTGCAGGTAAATGCAAACTCCATGTAATCTAGAGTCTTGCCATTCACAGTGCCGTCGTCGGCTGCATTTGGACGCATATGCCGAACAAGGGAGACGTTGTAGTGATCATATACGTCCGAGCGACTACGGGCTTTGTGAGCGTCTAAAATAACGTCGTGAGACTTAGATTCAACGGGCTACCGTACGGTACAAAGCCACATACCACAGATTTCTGTATCTGACAAATGTTGAATCTCGGCGTCGGATAGAGCGTGAATTTGCGTCAAATCCTTAGCCCGGGGTCGACGTCGCCGCACACGATGAGGAGGCGCGGCGGGAGGGGGTTGACCGACTGAGAAGTAAGGAGGGGGGCGAGCACATTCATTAGGGACAGTAGACATGACAGTGAAACAAGTGAAGAGGAGTAAGTCGACAAAAAGCCGAGTCGTAGTCTTGTGTTTTAGAAAACTATGTTCTTAAATACTTTCCGCATACACAAACGTAGCGCTGAGAATGGCGATACCAGCGTGCACACATTCCGAGTCAGTCCTCCCGACTCCTGTGGTTGCGATAAAAATTCAGCATTTTGTGGACAATTTTCAGCCGCCTGTCCTTGTAATTTACAGACAAAGAAATCCCCTCGCCATACCCAGAAGTTCTGGACAAGGCGAATTACGAAGTGAGACCAAGAACACACTGCCGTCACCTATGATTGCGGCCAAGGCGCAGTCACCGATTAATTAGTACTTGAGCAAATTGATTGGAGCTGATAATTAAGACGAAGAATCCCACGCCTATCTTTGGTTCAATTGCGCGGACATCTGCGCGCGAGCCATCCACGCCTTTCTTAGCGGATGTTGATGACAAATCATCCATTATCCAAACATTAACCGAACGCGACAATCCGTCTTCGGATTTATGCGGGTCAGCCACGTGCATCTTCCATCCATGCCAGTCTCTAGCCGAATTCGTGCTAATTGACGTTTCTAGCCACCGTTCCACAAGGGCGACCACTTGTGCTCGGCGTGGTCTCATACTTGTGGAGAGGTAAGAGTGTTGATCCGCATGATATGCTCTCTTGTTTAACGAGCGTCTTCCTTAGCCTTGTGACCTTCAAAATGCTGGCCAACACGGCACGTATAATTGCCCCGGAAAATGCGGTAAGACTTGGTATGTAAATATTATAATGTGACCGACTGGTACTGACCACATCAAAGGGATGAGCCACACACTCAGCATACATGTGACAATGCTCGCACTTGCCCTATCGGGTGTAAGCTATGTGGAGGACAATGCTGCAATACTGACCACTTTCATGGGCTCGACTCTACCGCCGTTCACTTATGTGGTCAAGAGCATAACTGCGTTCATCTGTGTGAAGCTGAGGGGATCTGCCAGGTCGGTGTGCGCAGCTGCCAATCTATCTTTGCTAACCTGTCCTGTACCAGATTGAAACTCTGCCATCCAAAATCCAAGAAGAATTCTCCGGGGTACACCAAATCTTTGAGTATACCAAGTACTCACAGGTGGCCCGGCGACTTACTTGTAGAGTGCCTATTTCGCCAGGAGAGTCGGCTCACGTCGGACCTCACGTGCATAGCACAGAGGACGACGTGTTCCACTATTGTGACAGTCGGTGCCCGAACTGCGAATACTTCTGCACCTTACCGCTTAGTAAACACTGTTGATCGCTCATCCCTTGCGGGTCTAATATACATGGGTTATCAGGGCATCCTCAACCGTTGCACGAGACCAGCCACGGGTCGATGACTGCTACAAAGTGGGTCGTGCAAGGAAGCGACGCGAAACCGATGTATGAGCTGGAAGGACGCAAGTTTGGATCGGGCGACAAAGGTGCACCGATGTTATGCTCCTTGATGTGCAAGGCCCAGGGGAGACACGCTCATATCGATTACTGCCGTGACCCCGACGACTGTGACGAGCCCGAGTGTGAGCACATAAACGAGCGTATGCATCCTGAACCAGATCGCCCGAAGGACTGGACTTCGCACGGCCTTTCATGGGCACGTACTGGTAAGCCCAAACCCCTACGCCGAGTTTTGCCCAACTGACTTTGTATTTTCTAGGATTCAAAGGTAAAATAAGACTTATATGTACTCGCATAACCTTGCGGCTAAATCGTGAATTACTGCTCTAGATCCTTATACCCAAGACGAGCAACTTGAGTTTTCTAAGTGGTATGTCCGTTGATTACAAAACAACACACCTCCTAAAACGAGATATTTGATGACATCAGCGATGTTCTTTGCGCCGGTAAGTCCGGATCGCAATGCTTCTCTGAACTAACGTTAATGGCCACGGTATCGCCACGTTTTTAGGACCGGAACATGAAGCCACCACCACGGCTGCTGCAAACCCATCGTATTGCACACTTCCTATCTTTCACGCTCCTCAAGCCCAACGGCCTGTTCCGGCGATTGGCCATGTCTCATTAGACGGTCACTTATTTGACTGTCAAAATCCCTCTCGCCTTCACCAAGCGTACCACGTGTGAGTAGATACCGCCGGCATTCGAACTTAACACTGATTACCTACTAGTGTGTTTGTGATTGATAGGTTAGGCCTACACGCCTTTATGTCTTGTATCCTAACTGATATCTTGGGTGTACAGTTCTGGCTCGATGACCAATGATGACCGACAACCGCTGCCAGACACTCCTATCAGCTCTAAATTAATTGCCAGCTGCAACAACCGATACGGCGCCGTCCTGTCCGCACTGCACAGCTTTTTGCTCTCACGCGAACCAGCAGTCATGTCGTCGAGTACCCAAGCAAGACAGGACGCCTATTCGGTCATTACCTTTGGAACCACTGCTATGGTAAGCTCACTAAATTAGTATCTAAGTCGGACTAAGCGTTCTCCAATTTAGACGCGAATTACCAACGATTTTACAAGCACCACCGACCAGCTGATAACTCAAACCATTGAGCGGTTGCCTGGAGGAGGCACAAATTTCCGCCAAGCATTGCTCGAGGCTCAATTGTTGATCGAGGCGCACTGGAGTGGTGATAAGTACGTGCCGATATTGGCCGTTAGGACAGAGTCTTACATTCTTACGGCGTTCTGCAGAGCGCCGGTCGTTGTCTTTTTGTCGGACGGAGAATGCAACATCGACGACGACCCCGTTTACGATCTCTGCAGGACATGTGTTCGGCTTGGGTAAGTCGAAATACGTCACCTGATGCTTCTATGATCGCTGAGGTTTTTTCCTTTTCAGGAAAGCGTTGGCTTTTTATACTGTCTCATTTGGCTCCGACGCCTATTCAGCATCCCTCCGGCAAATGGCAAACATCGCACATGAGGTCTATGCGTCGGCTCCTCAGGACGTTCTTGGCGCGGCGCGCGGAAACCCCTGCACCTATGCAAATGCGATTGATTCGGTATCGTTTTTTTTCGTTGCACCACGATAGGTCAACAACTCATGCGGAAACCCAGGTCCAACTAGCAGACACATTTTTGGGCATTGCTAATTCATTACAGAAACCTAGGGCGTCTTTGATAGGGACCTCTGGAGGACGGTGGGAATTCAGTCGCAATACCATATGAACACGATACTAATGGCTTAAATTTCCTTGGTAGGCGGGCAATGTTTTGATGGTCCGACTCGTTCAAATTCCGCGTTATGTGAATTCTATAAACAATGAATCGAAGTTTACGAATGCCTGCACAAGAATGGTCTTGTCCTCACGACTGGTTTATGCGATCCCAACCCCCAGTTGTCAATCCACGTTTCAGTCAAGCTAGAGTACATATTCACCAGTCAATCAACGCATTGACTTAAGAGTGATTGCTTCGTTGAACGCAATTTTACGACTCGCAATTAAGCTACTGCAATTAAAAACTCCTACTGTACATAGCAAAGAGGGAGCATTGGCTTCCTGAATCGGGCACTGTGCTTGTGTGGCTCAGCGGGTGTTTATTAGTGTATTTCAGATTGGATGCGTTTTGATCTCTGTGTTGCTTCCGAAATTTGAACTTTATGTAATCGGCCCGGTTGCTCTCAACGTCGATAGCTTGCCGCGTGCATTTACTTCATAAGCGTATAATAGATGCCGCCATTCTACCGCCATTCGTCTGTCTTAGAGACCTATATCTGGACTTAACGGGGCGTGGCTACCCCATTCTTATGATCACATCTGCATCGTGCTTCGATGGCCGCACCATATCTAGTCGACTTTTTACTCCTTGTACTAAAAAGAGTGCTAAGATGGCCATTACACCGGCTCCTCGGGCTGTCGGATACTCTAACCAAGATGCGGCCAACCACGAGGGCGGCTCGTTAGCTCCTAACTAGGCTCACGAGTAGCTCCGCACGCTAACCACCCCTCGCCTAAATTGATAGAAGATGATATATCTCTAAGATGGCCGCGCAGTGTCCTACGCTTTGGAAAGCGCGCCTCGGCTAGGCGGTGCTCCAGCTATTAGTGTTTTTGAAAACTCGAGGGCTCCCAAGAATAATGTTTCTTATGCAAGCAATTGACCTTGATCCGCCAACGCCTGAGCGCAAACCATACCGTGGCTAGCCTTGAAGATTCCAACCTCTGTCGAACGCTTTCTAGGATATAATAGCTGCCATCTTCCCCAGGTCCCTCAACAGACATCGATCACCATTCCGCCAACCTTTCTTATCTACTCCATGCAAAACTCAGCTTCTGGGTCTCCTGGTCCGGTTAGGCGATCTCACCGGGGACACTCAACCTTTGGAGTCCCATTGTAAGTACTTTTGGGCGTTGATCCTCTTATAGTACTAAGTCTTGTGGCTGATTCATACAGAGACTGCCGATCTTTAATAGACGTACCACGAAACTAAGACGCCCGTGCTAACTAGTGCCGTGGTTTGTCTTTCATAACAATCTACTGCAGCGCCTAGATACGAGCGCCACGTTCGAGTATCTTGTTCAACATGGCTACAAATGCTTCGTAAATATAATGCGTCTGTACCCTCCCGCCGAAATTATGCCTAAGCACACCTACCTAACAACTTGACTGAGGAGCCTCAGTCTATCACTATTCTACTTCGACTTGGTCTAGCTGCCGGTGACGTAACTTTGAAATCTTTTTAGTTGGGTCAAGGACCCAATCCCACCAAGTTTGGTGGGGGTTGGCTTAGATCCATGGCCTTATTTCAATCTGGTGGATGCACTTCGTGTGGGTCCGGGTTAAAATGGACAACCAATGATCTCTGGCCGATCAATGCCACCTAGATCTGGCTAGGCGATGTAGTATCCGATCTATGTATCCCACCAATATCCCACCATTCAAAGGATCGCTCGACGGCAATCCTTTCTTATCTGCGAGAAGGTGCCTTGAACCATCCGTAAATTATCGTTACCCCTAATTTCGTGAGTACTGCCATTCCTCATTCAATCTTTGAACGGGCTTGAAAGTTCATTCATCTGGTCGTCTTCCGCCATTCATGTGTACTTCTAGAAAGATGGCATCCAATTTAAGCGGCCTGCCATCATCTGACCGCTGAATGATTCATGCTATTCGAGCGCTGATTGGATATTCAGACAAGATCTCCTTGGAGCCATGTGGCTAGTCGGGAAAAGTAGCCACTGTGATATTGCATATCACACTGACAGCACCCCTTTTTTTTCTGAAATCCTGTTCGTACAGAGTACAGTCGAACCTCCGTGATACGGGCACGATCGTTTTGTTTTCCAATTAGCGTTTCTGCGCATCAACAGTTTTTTGACCACACGTACAATCCAAGGCGGCAAGCCGCTTTTCTTAGGTAATCGCTAGTCGCCCGGCTCAGAAGTCAACGGAGAGTGCTAGGGTGATGCCAAGCTGGCTGTTGTCTCTAAGTCTATCTACCTTGCGCTTGGCTTGTAAAAGAGGTGGTCTCTGTCTCAGGACGACTAATTATTGTTGTCTACGCTGTGGTGGCTGTGAGCGCAACGAAGCAGGTGGCGAAATTTGAAACTGGATCAGGAAGCGAATCAAGTGCTTTCCCGTATCTGAGGAGCCCGTATCGCTGGGGTTCGACTGTATACACTCGGAAGAAGTCACTATTACCGGTCCGGAAGCTTTTTATGGGCATAACTCGACATCAAAGTTGCCACTTAACTATTGTCTCCACTGCTTTAATACGCCGGCGCCGACCTAGTTCTCGCCGCTCTGGTCCCCGCTACCACATTGTTGCCACACTACTCTACTGGCTTCATATATCTGTAAGACGTGATTATCAGGCATGAGGAACCGAAGCTCAGAACGTACTGGCGCTCCTCCAAACGTATTCGACAACTCAGAAGCGTCTGGCGCTGCTATGAACTCATCGACGTATGTATATGAGTCTCAATGCGCGCTACCATGCATCTGACAGCGTGTTTTAGAGCTCGTCAGCCAACGCTTGGGCCCTTGCAGGTCCCGCTTCCACAATCACCCAAACCTCCGCCGGATACATTAGGTATGTTGATAGGATGCTACACGTGCGCGTTCATCGGTCGTCGAACCTTGCGTCTCTGTAGTTAGTGACACACAAGGAGACTTTGGAAGTCGCTCGCACGCCGCCAAGGTCGACCCCGCGCCGAGTTACCACGATGCCGGTGCTGACAGTGACACGAATATGTTCGACGCTGAATCGTCGTCCGGAGACGACTATGGCCCTGGCGGGCCTCCAAAAGATAACCTTCTCTCGAAATTGCCCAACATGTTTCGTCTACTCGACCTTTATCAAGAGATCGGCTCTGGCGGACTTGGTCAGTGTACTCACATTCATCCTATGATACACCGAATGTCGCTAATGTAGTTGCCTCAGTTGAGAAAATGATAATTGACCAGCATTCCTTGCACTGTCTTCTCAACAAAATGTCTTCCGGATCTTACGAGCTACCTTGGAAAATAAACTTCAAGCATCTAGACCAGGTTTGGTCATATATCGCACTGGTCTCCTAGTGGCAGTGCTGACATCTTGTTGTGCTATGTTAGCTGGCTATTAAGCCGATTGGCGTCTACGGATGCAAACCCGAGATCGTCAAATTCCTCCGAGGTGTTGACTGCTTGGACGAGGGGACGTACGTGTAATATATTTCCATCAACGATTCTTGTCTCAAGTATTTTCCAGCGAGGCAATTCTGTCTGCGACTGCGACTTCTGTCTCGGGCCTACGTTCCGGGTTATATATCGTTTTACCTTGTGCTAGCGTTGGTCAAGATAGTCCCACACGTAGTGCATATGTTGTCTACTGGCCCGAAGACACGACATGGGAGGACAAGGCGATATCGTCCGTTCGCCGCAATCGAGTGACATTCATGCGGTCCGTAAACCCAACCAACTGGAATTTCCTAGCCTTACATTTCAAAACCTCTATAGCTACCTTTCCAAGCTCACAGACCAAACGATCGCTCTCGTGTCGACACAACAGGCGGAGGCGATCGTATGGCAAGCAGGCGCTCGTAATAAGGATGCTCCTGTAGGGGCTGCGGAGAGCACTGATGAGTCGCGCATGAACTTTTTTGAAGTAGCTACGTTCGACGAGTCTGAGGAAGATGTTATCGCATTGCCCGGTTTCACTGTAAGCTTCGTTATCTCATACAGCACAATTGGACAACGGCTCAATATCTTCCGAATAGATTCACCCCGAATCGCGCGATATTCCTAGAATTAACGATGCCTTGCGTGTCGAGTTGGTCTCCGGGGAAGAAAAAGCTGGCTTGATGGTCTCTACTTATGAACCTGCCAGTCATTCCAAGGACAAATTCGACAAGACTATGAATCCAATGGCTCTCCGTTCGATGATCGAGTAGGATCTCTCATCTATTTCCTATACAGACTCTACTGATTCGTCAATTAACTGACTCCTGGTAGGTCGAAGCGCTGGCCCTGTGTGCTCTGGTCGAAAATACTACCGGATCAACTCCTGGTTTTGGGCGAATATGGCTTGCGCACCGTCTACCCCAAGCAATTCTTCGAATATGACGAACGAATGAACGCCGAAAAGCGAGCTCGGGATCACGACCACAAAGAAGAGATCAAAGGTATCGAATCGCAGATCAACGAAGATAAACCGCTCTTGAGAGCATTCCTTACTCGAACCATTCAAAATCTCTTCTACGAGATATACCCGTAAGTACGAGTATATACTGCTTTCAAATTAGTGCTCATTGTTTCGCGATGTGTAAAGATCGGTTTATGGTGAGGCGTCACAAGAAACCGACCCAACTAAGGATGGTCAGTCGTGTGGTCAACATTCGGTGAACTTCTGGCTGATACGTTAGTATCAGCCTTGCTTTGCGAACAGTATCCCGACTTGAAGTATGCTTCCAATGAAATCAAGTCCAAGTATAACCTGGCCGTCGTTGGAGACGATACGTTCAAGAATCTCAAGCAAGCTTGGTGTATAACTCGAGACTATCTCAGCAGTGGGCCGACCCCCTCCAAGTCAAGCCAAAAAGAATTTGTTTGCAAGGTCTTGACCGGTTTGGAGGAAAACTCTAGCAAGGGGAAAGCCACAACCAAAGGCAAAGGATTCTGGCGTACAGTTATGGATCTAATCCCGGGTTTGCCGAAGTCTTACAACGAAAACCAAGCTCCAAAAGACCCCGAGTTTATTGCGGCGCTCGATACCTTGTTACAAGCTTATCCTACAGTCTCGGAGCTCACCAGCCGTATCACCAACTCAATTCAAGCTTACCATGCAACCCTTGGAAGGTCGATTGTGAAAGATTCTATGGGTAGAATTACTAAGCGAGAACGGGACCGTCGATTGGACGTTTCGGGCCAGCTCCACGCCGAACGGATTCGCTCACAGTCCTACGCGACGCTTCTAACCTTGCACGAACAGCTGAAAGCGGCGATGCCGTCGTCTGCTGATGTATCGTGAGTTCCTGGCTGGGTAGTTTTGACTTTTTCTAATCGTTTCTAAGGCAAGCTACTCGCATAGATTCCATTGAACCAGAGGCTCGGTTTGCTTGGGGCAGTAAGTACTAAGTTTAGCATCATATATTGCTATTAGTAGCGTTGGATTCTCGTTAACTCAATATACAGAGGGCTTTCGCGTATGCGGAATGGAGATTAGGAAACTCGAGCCCCAAACTCGGGTCTCAATTTTTCCATTAGAGTTGACTGAGCATGATATTCAGCAGTGCCGATCGAATGAATCGCATATACCTAATCCCAAGATTGGATCGAAGCAGCGCTTTGAGTTTGCGCTGCCTGAAGGGCATACGGTTGAGTGAGTTTAAATTCACAGGCGTTATCCATGGTATTATGGACTAAAATACTCCGTAGGTTTTTGCAACTCGTTCAGGACAAATGTCTCGTCATCACCTCCGAGCCCGAGAAATACCATATATATCTGGAAAATAGTATTCACATTAGGCATGCGGTTAGCAACCGGACTTCAAAGAGACAACTCGCTCACGATCGACTTGGTGGAAAACCTGTATTTGCCTTTGATCAAAGCACTCGCTTGCTCGCCGTGCTTCATGGATCTGAAGTTTGTCCTCAGCACTTCCGCTGAATGTTTCTAATCGTATTTTATCCAATCTACAGGACCCCCAGCTCATCACGTATAGCTTCGACGAGCAGTTCTCCACACTAGCTAGTCGCGGCTCGGCTTTAGCTCTGAAGGAATGGTACGATACTCAGGTTCATATCGAGAAAATATGTTTTCTTTCTGGATCCGAAGAAATTTGCTTGATTGACTCTTCTGGGCTCGCTCGGATCCTATCGCTTGTTACACGTCATTTTCGGTAAGTTTATGTTATAAGAAGTAGTGGATTCTTGATGCTAAGTTTGTTGAATGCAGTCCAGCCTCGCTTACAATTACTGGCCAAATTGTGGACGTATTTTCCGCTCCAGATGGCTCTTGTATCTTTGTCTCTGTCACTATAGACGAACCGGCGCCTTCCCGGCACAAGCTTTTAGCTTTTCATACAGCCTCCTTTGGCTCCAACGAGGATGGAATCAGTCCTGCTATCCTGCCCCCCTCTGACGTTCGACGTGTCGTAACATCGTTTGAAGGCCGCAATAGGATCCACGTACTATCGTTTTCTACGGAGCGAAAAACTATGGCGTCTACTGCTCTGCAGGTTAAGCAAAAGGTTACCGAATTCTCTTTCCGATCCAACAACTCGCAGTCTGCGAGCACTACGACAGAGACCATCAACAACTGTCTACTGGACTGCCATATGGAGGTTTGGACTCGCTTCCCAGTCATTCCAGCAGTTCTACGGTCCACGCTCATGTTGTCACATGGGCGAGAGTCCCGAAAACTGATTTTCGCGTCTCAAGGCAAGCTGGATGAAGCCGACAGCTACTTTGCTCGAATGATTACAAAGTT
Source organism: Ceratobasidium sp. 428 (assembly GCA_019623705.1). Taxonomy (NCBI): domain Eukaryota; kingdom Fungi; phylum Basidiomycota; class Agaricomycetes; order Cantharellales; family Ceratobasidiaceae; genus Ceratobasidium; species Ceratobasidium sp. 428. Next base: position 27,054 of record WSTJ01000206.1, read on the forward strand.
TGAACAAACAACTCGTAAACCTATGGATGGACCTCTGTCGATGATATCTGTCACTGCTTCTCCCGCCTCTCCCCAAGCTCTTATCCAAGATTTTGCTTGTTCGAGATTCCTTTTGGGGAGTTTTGTGGTTGAACTGTTATGTCTTATCCCGCTCCAGTGAGTCTACGCTCCTAGGCTAACTGCCCGCTGGTAGAGTTGACAACGTGTTATATTCAGCCTTGCAATCACACGCGATAATCGCTTTATTCCGCTAAAGGACGGTGTCTGGGATCCAGTGCACGAAAGTTCGTTACTTGGAGCGGATGTGCCAACTATTATTGAGAGGTTAAGCCTTGGCTGGTACGAAAGCTTATTTCAATCTTATATGGCCACCAAAGTAAGTGGTATTACAAGCACAATGTACTATAAACTGATTTTTTCTCATTCTTTTCTAGCCTGTCCGAGTAGTAAGCTCTATGGGTGAGTCGGCTAAACTCCACGTTACTCTATGTTTGCTCACTTTATGCGCTAATAGGGGAGCAGAGTGTTGGTATGTTTTGAGTCAAAGTGCTTCTTACATATGTTTCTAATCTCCAGTATTATGGTCCTTATCTAGGCAAAAGCTACTGCTTGAACCACTTTGCGGATACCTCGTTCGCTGGGTCTGCAATGCGTACGACGGAAGGCGTATGGCTATCATGCACTCCGACCGAGGATTACCTGCTTGTGTCACTAGACTTTGAAGGTAAAAATTTCCTCTTCCTGACCGGGGGGTTTTTTTTTTTCATGTTAACATAAAAATCAAAAGGTGTGCATTCGATAGAGCGAAGCGCTCAAGAGGATGCTCTCCTAGTATTATTCAACACGGCCATTTCAAACCTCGTAAGCAAACTATTTTAGGGACCCTCCGGCCTTTGAGCTTTATTCTGCTTTTCGTACTACTAGGTCTTGTTCAGGAACAACTTTGCTCTGTCGAGAGACATCGCTGGACTTTTTACCGTAAGATCTCCAAGCAACCGTTTTGGTGGATGTCTGATGATGCGCCCCAGAGTTTTCAATCGTCTGCAATGGTCTTAGATCCACAAGCTAACCCAGGGCTCTTTAACGTAGGTCCCCTGCTTGTGCCAGTCTTCGGGTTGCATTTGCTGAGGCTAGCCGTGAAGTCCACATTAGCAATTATAATTAAGGATGTCACAGACTCGGATTCGAAGGACATAGTCAAAGAGTACGAGCTAAGCGCCCATCTAAATCTTTTCGCTCGACTTCATCCCGTATATGCGCAGGTTCTCGCTCAAATTTCAACGAATCGTTCAACGAGAGCAACAGCAGAATTTCATCTCACGGCTCCATCGTGGCCGAATCCAGATTATACCATGGCCGGTCATCAACTCGCCCAGTTTTTATACGCTATTTCATCATCTTCGTCGCTACTTGGACAAGCAGCCTGTGACACATCCTGCTGGCGGTGTCTTTTTGCATAACCTGAAAACCTTGATGGCAAAAATCAAAGTGAGAAAACGGCTCTTGTACTTGTGATGTTGCTCTTCATAGCTATTTTATCATGTAGGCTAGCGACTGGGGCTCCTTAGACCGTAAGTTGACCCGTTTTGACTCGACTGGATCCGATCTAACACCCCCACTGGGCAGAAAATCTCGCCACTCATCGCGTGTTACAACTCACTGAACGACTTCAAGACGCGCTCTCCCGCGGTCGCGCCGAGCAGGGAATCGACTCGTGGGGCCCGCTCAAGGTTGGGACTTCAAATTCGAGTCGAACTTAACTGGCTTTTCGCTGATTCTATGCTCATGAATCCTCTAGAATCTAGACACCGACGAGGACCTCCCATCCATGGAACTAGACGTAGTTTTCTTCGTTCCTGATGTTTCAGGAAACGGCGGTCTCGAGGACGAATCAACCATAGTACAACTATTGAGAGACCTTGTTGCCCACTATAACCCATCGATTGGATCCCGACACGCCCTGGGCGATGCCGAGTACGTTGATCGGCTACAGCAGCAGCTTTTCCAAGTCTTGGATCGGCGCCTTGAACATGTCCGGTACTGGATCGAGAAGAATGTGCAGCGCTTCCCTGCTACCAACCAAGATATCCGCAACATCCACGGGAAGTTCGACAATCTTGCTCTCGTAATGCGCACTGCTGTTCGACTCTGCTTATCGACCTGTGCCGAATGTCACTTTCAATGCATCCTACCTTCTCGGCACACTGGACCTCATGACTGTACTACCGGGCATCGTTGTGAACATCTATGCGAGGTTGCCGAGGATCATGCGTCCCCAGTTTCATGCGGGCTCCTGTAAGTGCTTTAGTGTATTTTACTCCTATCACGTACCTTATTCATATCGTATCCACCTGCAGCGCTGGTCATAGTGCTCGACATATGTGAGGTTTTTTTTTTTCGTTTGGATAGAACGTTTTCTCAATGTCGCTTGCCTAGGTGTGACATAAGGGCTCATTCTTGTGGACATGATTGTCATCTAAGGGATAAGGCTGGTTGTGCTGGGTCATGCGTCCAGGTATTGTACTTTCCCGCATTTTCCTAGCCAAACAAGACATAGAACTCGTTATGATATCTTCCAAAGCCACTTGACCACGAAGGCGAGCATTTATGCTCTGCACGTTCACACCTTTGCGGGCAGGTGAGCTTTGTTCAAAACATTATGCTACGTGCATGCAGACAAACTAATCGATCCGTTTACCAGCCATGTAGTCTTGTTGATGCAGGTTCTGGTTATCATTGTCCAGGAACTTGCCATATACCTTGGTAAATGCAACGTTCAAAGAATGTATCAGAAATCTCAATAACGGACTTTAGGGACGAACCTCACAAGCGTCATTCGTGCGATAATTCGCAGTCATGTCCACTCGAGTGTCAACTATGCCGACGGCTGTGTTGCGAGCCAGATCACTTCCATGGCTTGGATAAAAGCGCCGTGCACCTCTGCGGCCAGAAGCACGATTGTCCTAATCCATGCGCTGCTAATGGTATCTGCCGGGTTCGTACCAAAGTATTGTTGTGTAGTAAACCCGCCGACTCACCAGTTACAGATTGAAACACAACCCTCAGCAATCGAGCAACAGTTTTCTGGGCGGCATCAAGCTTTTCAATACACACGATACTCGCAAGTACAGCAGCGGCTAACTTGTGTCATTCCGATCCCACCAGGCGAATTGCAGCATCCAGGACCGCATGCTCACAGCACAGATCCTAATGCGTTTCATTTCTGTGATGCTCGGTGCCCAGATTGCCGATACTTCTGCACGTTACCTTTAGGTTAGTCGGCACTTAATCACTGGAACCGAGATCTCATGCTCGAACATCAGGTCATACACAGCAATTGCACGAGACTAGTCATGGGTCAATGACGAGCACCCAGTGGGTCTTGGAGGGTACTAACCCAAATGCGGTCTACGAGCTCCGCGGCCGAAAATTCGGTTCTGGAGATGAAGGAGCACCCCTTCTTTGTCATCTGCTCTGTGCTGACCAGGGTCGACACGCGCATATAGACTATTGTCGAGACATCGGCAACTGTAATGGTCCCGAGCAACAGCACATTAGGGAGCGGATGCGTCCCAACGCCAACCAACCGAAGGACTGGATTACGCATCGCCTAAAGTGGGCACGAAGTGGTAGGTTGTTGGTAATATTCCTCAGCGCGCTTGCTGATGATTCTCTTGATACTTTAGGATTCAAAGGTTCGCAGCTGCTAAAAATACCCGCCGTGCACCTTTGGCTAATTGCTTTTGTCAGACCCCTACTCGCGCGACCAACAAGTCGATTTTGCGAAATGGTCAGTGAGATCATTTAGACTCGCCTCGATTCATATGTGCTAAATTTTCGATTGCGTAAAAAGTGATGTACTCTGCCCAGGTTCGCACCTTTTTAAAAAGTCTCGAACGACGTGAGAATTAAATGGCCTAATGTCAGGATCCGAGCACGAAGCTCAGAACAACTCACCCGCGCACCCTTCGTATTGCAACTTAGCTATCTTCCATGCGCCTCATCCTCATCCGTCTACACGCGGAAGCAACAGCTATGTCTCAAGAGACGGCCATTCATTCGATTGCCCAGATCCATCTCGCATGAACCAAGCATATCATGTGTACGTGAACTTGACGTTTCCTTCGGACTTGAGTAGTGACGTGAACCTACTATCTAGCGTGTTTGTTATCGATAGGTTCGTCTAAAAATATCAGAAACGACTGCTATCAACTAAACTTTTTGATTTAGCTCTGGCTCGATGTGTTCGGGAGACAGGCAGCCGCTCGCAAATACGCCTATCAGCGCGAGGTTGAGGTCTACCTGCAACAACCGTTACGGCGCGGTTTTGTCCGCTCTTTATGGATTCTGGCACTCCCGCGAGCCCGCTCAGAGTGGCTCGCGAGCGCGGCAGGACGCGTATTCAGTTGTAACATTTGATTATACCCCCGTGGTAAGTGCTCGAGCTCGCTAAGACTCGCTTACAACCATTAACTTTGTGTGGTAGACTCGGGTTTCAAATGATTTTACGAGTACTACTGATCAACTTATCGGACAACTGATTCCTCAACGTGGTTGTGGGGGCACAGATTTTAACGCCGCACTCACGCACGCACAGGCGCTCATTCGGGCTAATTGGAGCAGCGATAGGCGAGTTCTATGATTGCTGCACTGTTCTCAAATCTAGTCCTAACTATTATGGAAACAGGGCGCCTGTCTTAGTATTTTTATCCGACGGCATGTGTACCCTTCGCGACAATTCGGTTCACGATCTCTGCAGGATGTGCATTCAGCTCGGGTGAGTAATTCGTACCGCTCACTAGATTCATACTTACAGAGCGTACTTGTAGGAAACCTCTTGCCCTGTATACCGTGTCATTTGGCCCGGAGACGTATTCCGCTTCGCTGCGTCAAATGGCCAATATTGCTCAGAGCATCTACGCCTCGGCACCGCAAGATGCTTTCATTGCAGCGCGTGGAAACCCTTGCTCGTACAGCAATGCCCTCGACTCTGTGGGTTTATTTTGCTTCGCTGTTGGACAGGTTTTTAAGCTTTTGGATAACAACCTTGTTTTTAGGTTCAACTTGCCAACACCTTTTTAGGTATCGCCAACTCGTTACAGAAGCCAAGGGCATCGTTAATTGGACAATTAAGTGGACGGTAAGTATCCTTTCCACCCTTAGGCAAAACCGCTTATTTAACATGCGCTTCAGAGTGGCAACTGTTTGAAAAGTTGTTTAGCGCCAACTTAGTTTTTTTTACGGCCATAAGGCGAACCGCTGTCGTGTATGCGTTATGCTCCATGAATGAATCAATTGTACCAACCTTAGACGACGAGATCGTAGGAACGCGTAGCTACCACCATACATGGCAACTTGTAAGCTCAATGAAGCAGCACATACATAGTTCCGTTCGGCTCTGAAACCTCCCCGACGTCCTTCCAATGGGTGGCTAATATTGCGTACGAAGTCACGCGTCAGCCCCTCAGGGTACAACACACGGGAATCCTTGCGCACATACAAATGCCATCGACTCATTATTTTTCGCCAACGACATTTATATATAACGAACAAATAGCTCAAATAAATGATCTGGATCCAACCAGCAGACACCTTCTTGGGTGTCGCTAACTCGTTGCAAAAGCCTAGAGCGCCGCTGATTGGGGATGCTGGAGGGCGGCGAGTATTAAAATACAACGCTATTATATTGATCCAATACTAATGGTTCGGATTTCCCTCGGCAGACGATTGATGGGCATACTACGTATTAAACAAGATTGTATAAATGAGGTTACACGACTCAATGAATGACTCTGCAGAATCTATTGAAAGGCGTGTTCTCGTGATGGTTGCGTATCGAAAATTTGACCTAGTCGATCTGCATTAGGGGTATTCAGAGTTGTGATTCTGGCCAATTCTGGTGCCAATTCTCGTCCGATTCTCGTTCAATTCTTGTTTGATCCTCGGGTTAGCCAATCACAGACGAGCATTGGCACTAGAATTGGACTCAGAATTGCTCGAGAATTGGAACTCTGAATACCCCTATTGGCAGGTCACGCAAAAACGAATTTCGCAATTACCCACCAAACGGTCTCTTGCCATTCCCGCCGGGCTCTTTGTTCCTATAGATTGTCCATCAAGTGTTGCGAACCAGTTAAACGCCCCCATCTTACGATCAGGAGCAAATACAGGCTACTACCCAGTACGCCGTAAACGGCTGAGAGTTGAATATTTGAGGCTTCAAGTACCAGGACTTTGGAATTTTAAGATAGCATCGTCACGTATGTCATTTAGGATCCATTAAATGCCTTCAACCTAGCTAGTGGCTCTAGCCTAGCTAGCTATGTAGTATTTGGAGATTCCGGCAGCGGTTCTTCTAAAACATTTACAATCGCGACCGTTTCGTACCCTAGGATCCACACATTGTTCGCACCAGTATCCTCAGCCGAGCGGCTGAAGTCCTTGAGGCCCTCGGCTTCGGCCAACGTTGATTTACGAAACACATCGGCTGAGCGTCCGCAAGAGGGCTTGTCTTGTGTGGTTTCCCGGCCAAAGATACGTTCGTGGGTTTGGCATTGACCTCGCCGAGGGGTTAGTATGGCCAAAAAGTTTTACATTGAAATTCAGGCCTACCTAAGAAGCAGAAGGTATTCTCGTGTGCTTTATGCAGCTCCGTACAATCAACACCAGTCTTTTGGCCGACATAGAATGGGCTACGAAGACCTCGGTAAAGACAAAGAAGTACAAGTTTTAGAAGCGATCAGACTCACTATATGCACCCACCACAGCTCTCCCTAGCTTCCATCGTGTTCAGGCATTCCCATCCATTTTGAGTTCCGGGGACACTACAAATTTCCTCACCGGGCTTGCATCTCCAGTCGCTGTATTTAGGTTTTCTGGAGAATCGTTGCTGCGCGGCTTGCTCCAGGTAATAGTGTTCCAAAGGGCAACAAAGTTCACCGCATTCTTGAGATCCCGATGCACACACACATCGACCATCGATTTCTAGCCGACCACCTAGAGTTACTTCAATTCAGCAACGTATCTAAAACTTGGACGATTGATACTTGCTGTCACACCGAAACCCACAAGGGTTATCCTGAGTGCACAGAGGCTTTGAGTGAGGTGGGTAGGCGGCTCTACACGAGTTGTG
>WSTJ01000207.1:0-34124 GCA_019623705.1 Ceratobasidium sp. 428
CGAGCAAAGGTGGGAACAAATTCGCCCGAGTCGGTAATCAAGTTCTACACTCTAAAACATTGTGCACGCATTCGCTGGGGCCAGGTTATACTCCGGCCACATTGCATCCAAGAATACATTCAATTAATCTCTAAAATAACCACGATTAGATAGCATTGGTATGATAACAGGGTAAAAGTGCAAAACGTTCAGCTTAGCTCAATAGCCCCTTCTCTTGGAACCGCCGGTCGCCGTTTTGTCTTCCTACTTCTCTTGATGGCTCGCCACGCGAGACACCACCCTCCTAGAAATAATCCCACGGGCGGAATAATCCAGCTAGCAAGCCAGGTCCATCCAGTCTCTTTCTCAAGGCGTTGTACGAGCGAATTGATTTGCCGCTCTGTATCTGCTAGAGTACCTGAGTTGTCTATCACCACGTCTGCGTACTCGATTTTGCTAGCCAAGGGCAGCTGGGAGGAAACACGAGACTGAGCAGCAGCACGATCAGACGAATCACGGCGCATGAGACGCTGCATCTGAAGTTCTTTGGATCTAAATCATTCGGGATGTCGGTGGGTGGGCCTAGAAGAAAAACGAGCAACACGTACACATATACCACGACCACTTTGCCTACTTGCTTCCACATCCCGGTCTCAATAAGCAAAGGCACATCAAGGATGCACACGCGTTGTCCGCTCATCCAGTGGCGGACGATACTCCAAAACATTGCCTTGCGCACAGCAGGATGTACGATCGCATTCAACTGCTTACGTTTTTGTCCATCGTTAAAGACGATTTCCCCCAGCTTTTTTCTGTCAATATCCTGGGTCCCTTCTTTCAGAATAGCCGGGCCGAATGTTGAGCAGATGGCGGCATGGCCGGGTGTGCCAGGCTCAACAACCTCGCGAGCAATTAGGTCTGCATCGACGATAGGGAGCCCATGAGAAGCAAGTAGAGATGATACTGTAGATTTCCCAGAGCCAATACCCCCGGTAAGTCCAACAACTAGAGCTTGTTAAGTTTCGTTGACGCTGTCGATAGATTGACTAACTCACTTAACATCGTGGTTGCACCTTGGCAGGCGTCATATCACGTGATCAAATTCGAAGTCTCATGCTCCCAAACAACGTCAAACTTACACGTTCGTGTCTATTATTGTGAGAATGCATACAGTACATCGAGAAGACAAGTGAAAATATCCATAAACACAAACACTATAGTGAGTAAATTGATTAAACATTACATTAAATCTAATACCTCCTTCCCGGCACAATCCCGGGAGGATACCCTTTTTCAGCATGTGATACTCGGTCCGCGCGGACCTGGTCGGCATACTCCACTCGTCGATCTTGCCATCGTGAGTCTATTGCGGGGTTGGAGCCCACGTAGCTGTTCGTAATACGAGAGTCCGAGATTTGCGAGGTAAAACCGGGACGAGACACGATAACCATAGGCGGTTGAGGACCCGGTGACAGTGTACCTCGCCCGTGATGAGAGGGATTATTTAGAGAGCCTTTGACCTCATTCAACTCCATGTCGCCTGTTGTAACACCACCGGAAGAGGCCATTACACCTGGTAATAAGCCAGATATGAGGGATGAAAACCAAACAAAGATAATCAAGGCTCACGGTCCCCACGCAACCCGCGAAGGTTCAAGACTAATCTGAACCCCATTACGTTGACAACTGAAGTACAAGACTCAGCACACGTAGCTCCGTCAAACCCGGGCCTAACTACGCACCGGCCATTGTGAAATACTTTGGCATCGCAACCACTGTGTATAATATTGATTATTCCCGCATATACCTCCTTCAGGAAGAACTTACATGTTGGTGGACCAGCGAGCCATACAATCAAAGGAAATATTGAACACACTGAGTTGAACTGTTAGCGTTTCTTCAGACAATTATTTGATAGCATTGTACGCACAGCTGATGACAACGAAGTACAAGAATCCTGTAAATAATTAATTAAGCTACAGTAAGTCGGGGGTGTGTATATGCACATACCATCACGATACAGCGTGTAAGCTACCGGGGTCTTGATGTTCTTATGTCGGTGCTCAATAGCCTTGATCACTGTGAGCGTGAAGATGATTGCTTCGAAAGTAATAGGAGGAATCCCTGCGCGCGACACTACGTCAGAAAATGAACTAAGCCAAGCTACCTGCTATTACTTACACACGGTCCAGCTATGAGCCCCGAAGTCAATTGTACCTGAGTAAATGCAGGCTAAATCATTGGAGCCTACTCACAAATAAGATGTGATCTATGAATCTGTTAGTTCGAACCGGACTGAATACCAGCTACAAGGGGCGCGTACCGTCCCAAAACAAACGTTGAAGATAGGGTTTGGCTCGACCTTGGACCGAGCAATATTTAGATAGGCGTTTAAGGGACCTTGGAGAAAGCTTACCTGATCTAGAGCATGAATGTTTCCAGTCAGCATATGTCTCGCTATATGCTTCGAGAAGAAGTGCTCACCTAACACTTGGAATAATCCAGGAGAAATGATCGCTAATGTTCCCAAGATATACAAAGACCCGCTTGCCCACAGTAGCGTTGTGACCCACTTTCGTCTGCCCCATACGGCATTTACACGCATAGCAACAAGAGCTACGAAAGTTCCGGGTCAGAATTGCAGGCATGCAGAGCCTGGTGGCAGCCACGCACCATGGACGGCGGCGCTGAGCGAGCAATGTCGTCAACAGACAAAATGCTCGTAGAATAACGAGAATACTTACAACGATAAGACGTTAATGTAGCCCTCAATGACGAACCATCTTTGACAAAAACCTTTTGTCAAGCGGCTCGCTAGTCCACCTTTGTCGTACATGTCGATACCGAGTACTACAGGGACGAGGTAACGGTTCTATGTAGGAGGTTCAGCGTTGGCAGCATGCAAAATGAATCTGGCGTACCACAAGGAAGAGCCATGTTACTACATTTCGCTTGTCCGCTTTCCAAACTAATTCGACCTATTGTATCAAGTTTCAGACCATCGTGTAGTCTTGCATCGGAACGCGGCGCGTACCTCTCCAGAGAAAGTCAATATATGGTCGTATATCAGCAAAGCGTAGCCTGCTACGCCCATGTACCTTCCTAGGATTAGCAACCTATTGGGCTTCACTTCACCATCTAGTCTAGCTCACCTGCTGACATTTACATGTCCAATTGCAATCTCAAGTTCGTGGAGTGCCGCCTGAAAAGCCGCGGCCTCGGCTGGGTTCGCCATTAAGTTCGTATTTAAATCAGCCGGAGGGGGGAGGGCTGGTCGCAGCCGGACACGGATCGTAGCGAACCTAGTAGAGTAGGCTCAGCCGGAGATTTGAACTAGATATGGGCGTCAGAAATGAGTGGAGGTCGGAGGGGAGAAGGTAAAAAGCAAGTGAGAGCCTGGCAGAGTGTCATATATTCAAGTCGTTTCTTCGCGCTCACTGAAGACAGATCGCTGGAAGCGCGAGACGCCACTCGACAGGGATGGTGATTGCTCGAAAAATCAGCGAGGAGGAAACTTCTTCCGAGGAAGTACGTATACCAAGCAGGACCGCGAGTATGGTCGCCCAACATCTTCTCCACTACTAAACACCCGCATACACTCGCTTGCCCCGTCTGCATATGGCGGTCGGTTGGTAAAGGTTTGGTAAAAGTCATACATCTAGGAGAAGGCACCGGAAGCTGCCAAATTAGCGTCGCGAGTGCCTGAAAGATCGGCTTGGAATGTGCCTTGATTCGGAATCATGTGTCTTCCGGTAAGTGATAACCGAAGCCGGTTGACTCCTGTCGGTGTGATTGCGTGGTAATCTCTATAAAATCGGTCGTAAGTGGCTAGACTGTGGTATGGGCGAGATCCGGTTTTGATTTTTATTCTTCTTTGAAACCAAAGTCCTAAGACACCTTGAACTCTCCAGACAGCTCGGGCCGAGCATCTCAAGATGAACAAAGTAAATCTTTTCGATTTCATTCCATGTTGGATTTTTTAGCGAATGTCACAGTGAAACTCTCGATGATTAACCTCTGAACGAGTTCTTCATCTCACGAAGCTTGGCCATCGCTTCAATGTCATCATCCACCTTGGTGGTTGATCTAAAGATTATGTCAGAACTAGGTCGAATGACGAGCTTTATCACTGTACCTTACGGCTTCACTTTCAAGTCTCATAAATACGTTCCATTCTTTCTCATCAGCGATCGTTGTCCGGCCAGTAGTTATCTGCTCCTCGGTGATTTTACGAAGCCTGTTCATCGCAGGATTCGAAGGGTCGATATGAGCCCCAAAGGCCAAGGATGCCTTCGTGTATTCGTGGCCGTTGTACACCACAGTTTCTCCTGGTAAAGATCCGAGGTACGATAGCGCCTTGTGCATCTCGGCTGCTGTGCCTTCGAAAAAACGACCACAGCCGGCTATGAAGAGCGTATCTCTGCGCCACATTGACGTTTTGAAATTATCCGGATTGATGATGATACGCACCCAGTAAAAACGCCTCTTTCTTCGGGCCGGGATTTATCTTCGACGTAATAGCAAATCGAGTCCTGGGTGTGGCAAGGAGTGGCCAAACATCTAAACCATTGAAGGATATCAGGCACCAGAGCTAAAAGACATTTACCAGCTTACTTGACTTGGAGATCCTCTCCAACAGAGAATGTGTCTCCGTCCTTGACTAGATTAGTAAGCGCCGGAATCTGCTTAGAGCCACCGTAAACCGGAACATTGGGATAGACAGAACGCTTTCGCATGCGGAGCAGGATTAGTACTGTGCGTCCCCAGTGAAGTCCTGAGCCACCTACAAACTCTTCATTTCCACCAGAATGATCTTAACAAAGATATGATTAGCCCGAACCGATTACTTACAGGTGGGATTCAACGTACCGGCGTGGTGATGGGTTGTAATCAGAGCAGTAAGTTTCACTCCCTCTTTCTCGGCCTGTGCTCTAACTTTTGGGACATCAAATGGATCGACTGCTGCAGCCTGCTTGGTGGCTTCGTCGATTAGAAGATACGCATAGTTGTCGCTGCGGACAGGAACAGGCACGACACGCATGGGTACTCTGGATTATGAGGTTCAGAATTTTGATAAGTCCCTGGCGAAGCCAAAATCGAAGGTATCACACCCACTTCTGAGTGGTCGAGAGATTTCTATATCTGCTGAGAGGGACAAGTCGTGGTTTATGATGAGATAATCGGAAAGGATTGACCGCAACGGCGCTGAGTGTGCTAATAAACCTGAACGTCATCGTGGTGGAACTGAGCAGCTCCATACTGTCACGTGGTATTTATCGCGCCTTTCGGTACCGAGGGGAGTCACCCTAACAGAACCCCACCTCGAGGCGCAACTTGGCATGTAGATCACTTAGGTTTTACTCGAGTCAGCGGCTTTTATGTATACAGTACATTACGTGGGCGACAGTTTTTTTTTGCTGAGTCGGATGACAGCTGGCACATTCATAAATACCAGACTCGGTCCAGCCCAGCGATCCATATCTCCCACGTCTCTCGATTACCACCGCGTTTAGCAACAGCTCCAAGCTCTTTCCCATTTACATTACACTTGAGCCTCGTGCAAACAATATGGCCAGCAAATCTAAAGCATCCAAGAACCTAAAGGCTTCGACGAACCAGATTGTTGCAACCTCGCAGACCTCTCGTTTCCATGTTGACACTCTCACAACTTTATCCAAAGAGGTGATTAGTGAGAAATATCTTGCAACTGAGTTTTTTTATCTCATCATCTTTTCGCTTTGAAGATTGATTTGAAACAAGGTGGGTCAACACGACGGGTCTTAGCCAAATACTCACCTTATTCGATCAGTCAACATCTCTATCGGAAACCGAGACATACTTACGGATGCTCATCTACGTCTGAAGACGGGTGTTCGTTATGGGCTTGTTGGCAGAAACGGACAAGGAAAATCAAGTACGAGATTGCCACACGGACTGTGGTCTCCAAGCTCTAATCTTAGCATCCCAGCTATCATGAAGGCCCTGGCCGAGAAGATGATACCCGGGGTTCCTGAAAACATTCGCATCTTGCTCGTCGGACAAGTCGACGACTCGCTGCTGGACCCGGCTAAGAGCGGCAAGCAGGCTACTGTTGTTGAAGTTGTGGTAAAGAGTGACTCGCGTCGAGAATACGCAATGTGGGAGTATAAGAGTGTGTGCATATTCCTCTGTCGCGACACTTCATTAACCCCGGGTCTCACGCCATGTAGCATTATCCGCCGCCCTGGAGTCCGACTCAGAAATTCAGCTGATGCAGGGGCTTGTGACCTTACGCCATTCGAGAGCTTTGAAAGACCTAGAACTTGCGCAGAAGATAGCTACGAAACGTAGCGGGACCCGTGGAGCTGAAGCCAGGAAAAATCTGTTAGTTTGCGAGAAACAAGTCGCCGACTTAGACATAGAGTTAGTAGCAGCCAGACTCTGAGTGTTCGTAGTAGACTGATAGCCTCTTCCCCTCTCATCTACCCTAGATTAGCTACCGTAAAGGAAGGGAAATTCGATTCCAACCCAGAAACCGCCGCCGTAGCGCATACCACTGCAAGCGATATGCTCGCTGAAATTCGAGACACGCTAGACGCAGTACGTGGGGGCTCTACATTCCCTCGAAATACGCATATAGTATTAAACGTTAAACTGAACTCGCTAGGTCAATGCGGAAGCAACAGAGTCTAACGCATGTGTGATCCTCCTTGGCCTTGGGTTCTCGCAAGAGCAACTCGATAAGCCTTTTAGTGACCTGAGCGGTGGATGGCGTTCTCGATGCACTCTTGCGAGCGCACTTTTGCAGAAACCTGATATTGTAAGTGGTTTAAGTAGCACTGCGCTCGAAACATCCCAATTTCACCAATATAAACAGCTAATTCTGGATGAACCAACGAACTACCTCGACATTCCGTCGGTCATTTGGCTTCAATACTACTTGGAGAGTCTTGACGAGACTACTGTTCTCCTTGTCGCACATGACCGGGCCTTCCTGGATCAAGTAACCCAGGAGACGATTATACTACGCGAGCAGAAGTTGACATATCATGAAGGCGCGATATCGGCCTGCGAACGAGCTGCTGCCAAGAAGCGCAAGTCGCAGGTCCGGATGCAAGATGCTTTGGACAAGAAACGGGATCTGATCGAGAAGAGTATCGCCGATGGAGCACGTGCAGCACGAAAGACAGGGGACGAGAACAAAGCGAGGATGGTCAAGAGTAGGCAAAAGAAGCTCGATGACCGCTGGGGGCTCGAGGTAAATGAGAAGGGTCACAAGTACGTGATATTCGTCTTTTTAATAGTTAGAAAAGTTGACGCGGTTCAATTATAGGTTCAAACTCAATCGCGATTTCGGAGGTAGGCACAGTAAGACACAATGATGTTACTTACGCTGACTTCTCTGGCTAAGGTTTTCATCTCACCAGCCGTGCTGGGATAGAGATAGAAGGAGTAGACCCTCCAGTCAATCTTCCCTTTCCTGACCCCGAAGATCTTCGCTTCCCGGGTTCCCTCTGCTCCGCCACAAACGTGACATACCGATACTCGAGGTCTGGGCCAGTAGTTCTGGATGACGTGACTATAACTGTTCATCCAGGAGACCGCGTTGGACTAGTTGGAAAGAACGGAGAGGGCAAATCGACGCTAGTCAAACTCTTGATTGGGCAACTGAAGCCGACCAAGGGTGTTGTGGAGAGACATCCGCGACTTCGTATCGGGTAAATTTTCCTCATGTTTGATGATACCGCAATGCACGCTCACTGGGCTGTTGAATCTAGGTACTACTCTCAGCATTCAGTAGAGGAATTGACCGACCCCAAAATCGGCGCTTTGTCTTCTGTAGATCACTTCATCGAAGAACTGAAAAACATTCACAGTATCCACATTGATGATGGCACGGCGAGAGGATTTCTTGGGAGCTTTGGGTTGCAGGGACGCGTTGCTACCAACCCGATAGGGACACTATCTGGAGGGCAAAAAGTAAGTCTATGTATGCGTGCGATACACAGTAAACATCTAACGACTTTTGATCTAGGTCCGATTGGCGTTGGCGCTTATTGTATATCCAGCGCCTGATCTTCTCGTCCTCGACGAAGTGTCTACTCATCTAGACATGGTGAGCTCGAGCTGATTAATTATTGATCAAAACTCATGTTGTGATAGGATACAAACATCGGGCTCATGCGAGCTCTCCGTGGGTTCAAAGGCGCGGTCTTACTTGTTAGTCACGACCGGCACCTAATCCAGTGTGTTATTGAGGGGGCTCCACTGGTGCCTGAAGGCGAAGATAGCGACGACGAGGAAGAAGAGGAAGATGCCGAGGATGCCGGGAAAGTGGGATTAGTCTATCGAGTTGGACCTAAGGGCAGGCTGCGAGTGTTACCAGGAGGGGTCAACGACGTAAGTGCCGCGACTTGAACGGTCATACATGAAATACGACATTAATGTTACTTCTTTGCCGCAGTATGTAACAGTCATCGAAAAGCGGTTGAAGTGATTCATGAACTTTCTCGGGGTAGACTCGGGCGTTGTACCCATAGGTTGTCATTGTTTGCTAACATATCAATCTAACCCTTTTTCGCAAATTTGGTCTTCTCAAGTTGCCGGTTAGTGAAAATCCTGACGAAATGATTAAAACACTTGGTATTATTCCTTTGCTGCTATTACTAGACATGTTGTAGATTCACGCACAAACTCCAACGCACTCAAAATCCATATAGCATAGCTTTGATAATCCAGATTCTCCATGCTACAACGGGCTCATATGCAAGTTTGGCCCGTGTTTATCTATGATGATTTTTCTCTAATCCATAGATTGGTGACCCAACTGGGCACCCGTGTAGGCTGGCCGAGATTGGCGACTGATGGAGGCGTTAAACTCACTGCACGTGTCTTACTTAATCTACACGAGCTGCTTGCGCGCTCCCCTATCCATCTTACGCACTTCTCGGACCACGGTTGCGATGCCGCCCGAGCAGTTATCTATCGGGGAGCGGCGATTCCGCCGCCGCCTAAAAGGTAAATATCTCATTAATACGTTTCGGTAAATGTTGGTTAACAACTACTCTCGTCTAGAAATCAGGCTTGAACCCGATAGATCACCGTATGAGATCACTGTTGGTTTGCGAATTGACGGCGTAAAGATACACAAACTTCCACGAACGAAGAAAGGACAACAGCTGCACTGGGATCAGCTATGTCTGCCATGGTTAGTGCCCCAGGCTTGGGCTGAATTGTCCCTCACACAACCACAATCGTCCGAATCTTCTAGTGACGTGTCCGAACAGTCGACAATCATCATCAAGATTACCGAAGTACACTCGTTCTGGACGGACCGGATAGGAAGAGCTCCATGCCATGCGGCTCAGCTATTGAATCAAGACGAGGTGTCAATAGGTACGTGTCCAAATATATGATTTTGTACGACCTCAAATCCGACATGATGAGCTGCAGGATGCGAGAATAATATGTTCAAGATACAGATGAGGTTCTTCGGAGAAGAAGAGGTGAGAACGCTTCAATGGTGAGATTGGCCTGCTCATGTGCGTGCCTTAGGCGAAGCAAGCATATTTGGAAGCGTTCAAAAAGGTCGAACAGATGCAGAAGCAGCCCGGCTTGCCTGAGAGATCAGGCGGAGTGGGACGTGCATTTGAACCACTCCTCGACCTAGGAAGCCTGATGACCAGAGTAAGTGCCATGTTTATGGGCGTTGACCGGCCATTAAAGCTCCACTCTACAGGTGGATCCGACGGGGGGCGCGGAAGTGGTGTTCTCGGTTTGCACAAAAGCGTGGGAGGTATGTGTATAAAACTCAAGATAGCGAGGGTAAACCATAGTCATGCCTTTACCACCATCCACGTAGTGTCTCGAACAGCCAGGGAATCAGGATGTGGAACTCAGCGAACTCGTCAAGCGTCTTGCGCGAATGATCCCATCAGTTCAGCTTGTTGAGGGTATAGCGGGCACCAATCTCAAGGAGACGCTGAGGGATATGCTCAACCTGATCGAGGACGTGTGCCTGTTCATTCTGAGTGCTCGGCGGCGGAGCCGTTTCGGTAAGCGTTACCTAGCAATTAAAGTTGATTTAACCCAATTAACTGCTAGCTACTTAGAGCGAGCATCGTTACAAGCTGCGGGCAGTCTAGACGTCTCGGGACAATCTCAAACATATATTGCCAAATTCGAGGAACTTAGCAAAGAGTTCAACTTGAGGATGGGCGCGCAAGTACTGCGGGTTGTGGAAATGGAGAGCAAGCATACAAAAGTAGAGATTAAGCGTGCAGAAATAGAAAGTAAGCATAGAGACTGCAGCCAGTTTAGCTATATTGACCTGGGGGCGTGGCGTACGAGCAGGGATGAACGCAAGACTACGGGAGTTGAAGCCGGCTGACCTGGCAGGATACGACCCTGATCGAAAGTGTCTTGCTGGTACTCGAATCAGCATCATAAGCGAACTAACTGACTGGGTTCAGAAGTCAGACAGCGCGCCGCGTCTCGCTTGGGTCCATGGACTGGCCGGTCTTGGAAAAAGTTCGATCGCCACCTCTACGTGTCTCCAGCTCGATGATCAACACATACTTGCGTCTAGCTTCTTCTGCAAACGCGATAACCCCGAGTTACGGGATCCGCGCCGAGTTTTTACTATCATTTACGGACTTGCGCTGCACTGGGACGCATATAGAGATGCGTTAGTTAACGTGATCGTCGAAGATCCTGAATTACACTCGAAGCATATTCAACCCTTGTATGATTCGCTAGTGACCAAACCGTTACAAAATCTGGTTGGAGCGAACCGGCCGACGAGCGCACTTGTGGTCGTGATCGATGCGTTAGATGAATGTGGAGATATTGCCAGCCGAAGACAGCTACTTGGCTCCCTGCGAAACATCTCAGGGCTTGAGTCTTGGTTGAAGCTTATTGTTACTAGCCGTCCAGACCCAGATATTCGAGAGTTCTTTGAACGCGCTGGAGTAGACTCGTGCACGAAATACAACCTGCTCGACTATGACGCTGAGGCCGACGTTCGCATCTTGATAGAGGGCCACTTGAGCAAAGTAACGCAGATCGACGACTGGCCGAGTGACGTGGCCGATCAGCTTTCGCGCCGTGCCAATGGACTGTTTATATGGGCGGAAACGGCGTGCCGGTTCATTCTCGATGGCTTTGACCAGACGGGGCGCTTGAACCAAGTCTTGGCTAGCGCGCATGCAAACAACTCATTCACTGGCCTGGACATGCTTTACACGACTGCGATAACTACTAGTGCGTTAGATGGAGCCGACGATAATATGAAATACATAATGAAGTGCCTAGGAGTCGTTATTGTTACCGCGACTCGTACGCCTCTCTCCGTTTCCGGTCTCGCCCAGCTTCTTCGTGGGGGCATACCGCACAAGGTGCTCAGTCGTGTGCTGGACAGCCTATCGTCGGTGTTATATGAGGACCGGAAGCAGGGTAACGTCGTTCGCCTTTTGCACCCTTCGTTCATGGACTACATCACCGACTCATTGCGCTCAAAGGAGCTCTGCATTGACCTAGAGCAGCAGAACACCATACTGGCGGAGTGCTGCCTTAGGATCATGAATGACTGCCTGAAGTTCAACATATGCGGACTGGAGACCTCGCACTTGCTTAACAGCCAGGTCCAAGATCTAGATATTCGAGTTCGAGCCGCAATCGGTCCTCATTTGAGCTATAGTTGCTTGTACTGGTCTAGCCACGTCGCCGATGCTCAGATAGACGCGCTCGATGACTGCCTGCGGCCCTTCCTATTCCAAACGCCGTTGATGTACTGGATAGAAGCGCTGAGCTTACTTGGCAAACTGAAGACGGCGCTATCTAGTTTGCTGCAGTTCACGGGATGTAGTGTACCAGTGAGTAGTCGTACGTTACATTTTGACTTGAGTATGGATACAACAATGTCATATAGGACTATATGCAAGACTGTGCGGTGGTAGTCAACGACGCCTACAGGTTTGTTTTATCGTTCTATGACGCAATATCGAAGAGCACACCCCACCTCTATATCTCTGCACTTGCATTTGCGCCGAGCAACTCGGGGATCGCACAGCGAATGAGACCGTTATTTCCAAAGCTACTTGCCGTTACTCAAGGCGCCGAGACGGAGTGGACGCCGTGCTTGAGAGGTATATGGGTTGGTATTCCGGTGTCCTCTGTCGCTGTCTCCCCAAATGGTCACCGCGTTGTCTCGGGCTCTGTGGATGGGACAGTGCGAGTGTGGGATGCAGAGACAGGCGACATAGCGTTAGGACCGCTAATTGTCAATCCAGGTGTAGTATGTAACTGCGTTGCGTTTTCTCCTGATGGTCGCTGGATAGCCTCTGGCTCCTCCGATAAAATAATCCGCGTCTGGAATGCGGAGACAGGAGAGCCAAAGCTCGATCCACTCCAAGGTCACTCGGACTACGTAGTATCAATTATGTTCTCTCCCAACGGGCACAGGCTCGTATCAGGTTCTTGGGATAGAACAGCACGTGTGTGGGAGTTGGAGACCGGCCAATCCGTACTCGAGTTGCGTGGTCACTCGCACTGGGTGCAATCCGTTGCTTTCTCTCCCGATAGCCGTTGGATTGCCTCGGGCTCAGACGACATGACATTGCGCATCTGGGATGCACACACGGGCGAATCAGTGCTCGAGCCCTTGCGTGGTCATTCAGACCGGGTATGCTCTGTTGCGTTTTCACCTGACAGCCATCGTATCATCTCGGGTTCCAACGACCACACTATTTACATCTGGAATACAAAGACTGGCGACATGCTACTTGGGCCACTACAGGGTCACTCGGGCTGGGTGCTATCCGTTGCGGTTTCCCCTGATGGTCGACGTATAGTATCAGGCTCTGGTGACAAGACCATGCGCATCTGGGACGCACATACCGGAGATCTAGTTGCGCAGCCGCTATACCACCATTCGGACCGGGTTACAACCGTTGCATTCTGTCCCGATGGTAGATTAGTTTCTGGTTCAGAGGACAATACTATTCGCATCTGGGACGTTGCCGATGGGGGTGAAGTAGAGTCGGCCATACGATCCATTCATGCCTCAACGGGACATTCAGGCAAAGTGAACTCTGTTACGTTCTCATCCGACGGCCACTCGGTGGTCTCAGGTTCTCACGACAGAACAGTGCGTATTTGGGACGCAGAAACAGGCGAACTAGTACATGAACCACTGAAAGGCCACACGGATGCGGTAATGACCGTCGCAGTATCTTCAAATGGCCGTTGGATTGCGTCAGGATCGGGGGACAAAACCGTACGTATTTGGGACGTGGCCACAGGAAACGCAACGCTCCAGCCGCTGCGAGGTCACTTTGGTGCAGTGCTGTCTGTCGGATTCTCGCCTGACAGCCGCCTTATAGTTTCGGGTTCTGACGACAAAACAGTGCGCATCTGGGATGTGGAAACTGGCCAAGCTACACTCGAACCACTGAGAGGTAACTCATGGTTCGTAACGTCTGTGGCGTTCTCTCCCGACGGCCGTCGGATAGCGTCGGCCGCCAAGAACGGACGCGTTTGGGACTCAAGCACGGGCCAAGTCATAGTAAACGCACCAGCAACTAAACTCGGTTCTTTGCATCAGACTGTTGCATTCTCTCCCGATGGCCGCCGGATCGTCTTTGGTTCTCATGGAGGGTCCCTGACCGTCCTGGATGCGGAGAGTGGTGATATAATCCCTTGCTCTTTACAAGAGCACAGAGGTTCGGCACAATCCATCGCGTTCTCTCCTGATAGTCGTTGGATAGCTTCGACAACTTGGGGCAGGAACATACATATCGAGGATGCACAGACTGGGAAATTGATGTTCAAGCCTCTTCAAGGCCACACGGGCGCTCCACTATCTGTTGCGTTTTCTCCCGATGGGCGCCGCCTTGTTTCTGGCTCTGGGGACATGTCGATTCGCATCTGGGATACAGACCCTCGCACTCCGTCAAAAGTAGCGAATCCAAAGCACCTGCCTGGTATGTCTATTTGTTTTTTTTGCTACAGCTGGTTGATCTCATAGGCGCGCCATAGGGTCCGAAGTAAAGATTCTTTCACTACAGGGACAGGGTGACAGGTTGTTAGTATCCAGCAACGAGTTGGTTATTTGTATACGCCCCGAGTTAGCCGGCTGGGTGACTTCGGCAACAGGTGGACTCCTTGTTTGGCTTCCCCAAGAGTTTCGGCGTGTTGATGATTCACTGCTTTGTATACCTGCACCACGTATTCGCCTGCCGGTTGTGATTGATTTCACTGAGTTTGTGCATGGAGAGGCGTGGAGTTTGAATCATGATGCCTAGATGTCTTGTGTGGCGTGTATGATGGTAGCACAGAAGCTGTGATCAACTCAAATTTAGACGCATACATTCATTCGCGAGATGAATCATTAAAATTATATCGATTCAATACTAACAGTATATAGTCCAGCCCAGCGAAAGTAGCTCCCAGTCTTTCATTACAGCTAACTATGCAATTCAGGATGACGCCAGCGACTCGAGTCGGTCTAGCTACTATGTGTAAGCGCCGAGTGTAGAAAGCGCATGGAAATACATAAAGAATAATATAGAGCGTACCCATCAATTGTGTGATAGAATGAAGGCAAAGCCTTCGCATACAGAGGCTCCTGGGGCTCTCAAGCAAACCGTCTCCCTTGTGTATAAGAGGAGCGCCTCTGGCTCCTTAGGTAGTTATCGTGAAGATATATCGTTTATCCCTTATCACTTTCACGCCTTTGCGCGTTGTCTTAGGCACACTGCGCGTTGGGCATTTATTGTAGTTTTATATACAATTTTGTCGTATCTTTCTATATAATACCGAGGGATTGGACGTGCGAGGCAACTGGATTACTACTGTAAGTTGTCTGCTTACAGTTGACCTGTCGGTTTTGTTCAGGGCGAACGACAACCGCTCTAACATATGTGTTTCCATGAAGACACAATTGAATATTAGTGCTCAAAAGACGCAGATAGGTGAACGTGGCTGGCGCGCCATAGTTGCCGAGCGATGGACATGTGCATACTGTCTGAACCACAACGTTCAGGTTTGAACACCCTTTGTAATAAAGAAAGAAGTACTCACCCAAAACCCCATGTATTTAAACTTGCTTAGAACTTAAAAACTTCCAAATCAGAATCCAAATTATTGCCACAGCCTCTTTCTTCTCATGGTGCCGTTGTCAGACCACACCTTCAGTACTTTTGGGAACTACAAGGAGAGCAAACACGATAGGTCAAGCGCCCATGCCCACTGAGGATGTCCGCTTCGGCTCAAATTGGCAGAGGTGAGGAAGGATAATCATCTGAAGAGCCAATCTGATGACTCTTGCCGTTGAGGATGCGGATCCAACTGCGGCGGGTCACGGAAGCAATTCGATCAGAGGATTTCTATATTAGGACAAATCATACTTCGATCAAAGCTTGAACTCTGCTCTGATCAAATGCTCCTTACAGGTCAGATAGTAGCGAGGTCCGGGTATATGCGCCGTGGAAGTGGACTCACGCGTAGCAAAACAGCGCAAAGGCGATAACGTAGCCCTCTGCTAAGAGACGCATCGGCATCAGACCTTGTTGAACTCGCTATTGTATTACGTGAGTTCCTTCGACCTTTTATCTTGCGTTTACAGATGTACCTCTCTTATCTTCTCTATTGTGTACCTTGTAGTTACACATTTCCCATTGCCCACACGCTTATATATATAAATCAATGTACTTACATCGTAGACTCATATCAATTCATATAGCTCTCGTACAGCGGATGAGCGCCCGGCAATGTAGGCTTTGGCAGGCCTCTCGACCGCAGCAGCTTCACAAACTTCCAGATCGTCCAATTGTGGGGCTCATCTTTGTTCCCGAGAAGTGAACTGGATTCATTTACGTACTTGGTCAAGCGAGCCTCTCGGATATAGTTGAAAACGCCCTAGCGGCGAGACCGTTTGATCGCGGTAGTGGGCGGACTAACGCCTCGAGGAGGTCCTGTGAACCTACATGCTCGTGAGCGCGAGGAGCCGTCCATGCAGATACTTACTTATCGGTCAGTTTATTCGTCCCTTTGCGACAAATGACAAGCTTTAATCGCATCTAGCTTCCTTCGACCCTTGGATGGAAGCCTCCGAGGGGGTGCTGGATGGTGTCGTAATTGGGAAAATTAGGAACCTTTTCATACAGCCGAGGCTGAAGCCCAAAAAATATCTTCGCGATGGTCGCTGCTCCAGTTGGAAGTAGGTATGGGGTTTATCGAAGGGAAAGTTTATGAAGGAGGAGATCAAGTATAAGATCTTCATGTTCGGTTGAGCAAGCACTTCGCCAATCATAGGCTTGTTCGTCTTCAATCATGTCGTCCCTACGTCATACAGACTGAGTAGAAGAGTCAATAAGATAGCATAGTGAGTAGTTGGGACGCTACGTAGTGACGTTAGAGTCTTGTGGGCGGGGGAATAATGAGAGCAGACCTGAGGCTTGGTTTTGTCTGACACTCGCAAGGATGGAGCGCAAGGTCTTGTGATCGAGGTGAGTGAGATGAGTTACTTGCAAGACCTAAAATAATTACGATTCATACCCCGATGGTAGTCTGGCTAAATACAGGTATACGTCAGAATCGGGGAGTAACATGGCATTGATTAGACTTACGTAGCATTCGCGCCTACCGTATGAGCAGAGGAGCCTTACGACCCGACGCAGACGGCAGAAATTGCGACTCTTGCCGGCTTCCCCAATCTAATCTAGTGAAAGTCAGCGCCATTTGAGTGGTTCAAGGTATAATGGTACTTCGCAAAAATTGCATATATGTCATTGCGTCGTAGTTGCAGATCGTATAGAGCTATGAAAAAGCAAGGTGCTGTCAACAGTCCAAGAGCACAACTTGACTCGTTCCGGGCTACCAGCAACGCCTAGGCTGCATACTATGTGGTGGATAGAGGAAAATATTCACAACCCGGGTGCCGAAGCTGCGGTAACGGGTGTGATGGTGTGCTATTCACCTGAGACTAGGGATGTGGCTCAGCACTACGGCATGCTCGGACGCTTAAGCATTGCAGTTTGGGAAGTGGAGCCCCCATGGTTGGGTTTGGGATAGCTCTGGGTCACTTAACAAACTACCGTTCGCGGGAGAAGAGGGACGCTGGAGGGAATGACTGGTCGCCCGAGATAGTCGCTTGAGGAGCGCCATAAGGCAGGTTGATACCCGAGAGGTCGTAAGGGAGAGTGGAGAGAGGTGGTTGTGGAGTGAAGGTAAGACTACCGGGAGTTTGGTACAGTGAGCAAGGGTTGAGTCGAGTAGGACTAAAAAGTGGGATGATATGTCTTCGGTCACAGTCATGAAGCGACAAGTAACACCTCATCCTCGCCCGCTCTGTGTAGCACATCCCACGTAAAACGATCCGAGCTCAAAGCCCGACTCAAGTCAGCCTATGCCCGGACTCGACCAACCTCAAATGTTTTGTAGCCTAAGGCGCATCGGCTAGCTGCTTATATACGAGGATTCATCAAAATCTCCAGCATGATTATAATCTTGTTTCATATGAGCGCGGGAACGGGGTTAGTTTGGGACTCGGTTGGAACCCCGCAAATGATCGGGGCGCTAAACTCGGGTATCTTACCCAATCACGTAGATCTGCTCTGTTCTCCTCGTCGACTGCTCCATGACGCCCGAACAGGTACCTGGGGGCAAACGGCGGTTCCGTCGCCGTCTTATAGGTATTCTCTGCCTGATGCGTTCTTGTACCTGCCGGCCGACCGCATTCTCATCTAGAAATAAAGCTGGAACCTGAGACATCATTGTATGAGATAGCGGTCGGGTTGGAAGTTGATGGCGTGAAGAGCCACACACTACCGCCGATAAAGAAAGAGCAACAGCTACGTTGGAGTGGGCTGTGTTTGCCATGGTTAGTGAGCTAAGCTATGTATGTTGTTTCTCTCTCACAGCCGAATCGTGCTCATCTCCCAGCGACGTTTCCGAGCACTCGACGATCACCCTTCAGATTACCGAAACGCACTCACTCAGAACTCGAAACCGAGTAGGAACAGCTTTGTGTCATGCATCTCAACTAGTGAACCAAGACGAGGTGTCGATCAGTATGAACACTAAGCTAGTGTTTTATGTTATCTCAAACCTGACCACATGGGTTACCGCAGGATGCGATAACGACATGTTCAAGATACAAATGTCGTTCCTAGGAACAGAGGAGGTGAGCTCGCTGGAAGATGAGATTGGCACTCTCATGCATGATGTGCCAGGCGAAACGAGCATACTTCGAGGCGTTCCAGAAGGTCGAGCGTATGGAGAACCAGCCAGGTCTACTCGAGAAAGCAAGCAAAGTTGGAAGCGCGTTCAAAACGCTGCTCGATCTCGGAAACCTAATGGCTAAGGTAAGTTTCAGCCTCGCGACTACAACAATGCAGGAAATAAGAATTCGTTTTATAGCTTGATCCAACGGGAAGCGCAGAAGTAGTGTTCTCGGCTTGCACGAAGGCCTGGGAGGTATGTCCTAAACATTCGATAGTATGGATATGCTTGTGAACCACATTTTTGCTATAATCTTCGTAGCATCTCGAAAAGCAAGAGAAACAAGACACCGAACTACACGAGCTCGTCAAGCAAGTAGCTCGAACGATCCCATCAGTCGAGTCTGTCAAAGACCTGGCTGACAACAATCTCAAGGAGACGGTGACAGACATGCTCAACCTAGCCGAGGATATGTCACTGTTCATTCTGAACACCCGACCGCAGAGCTCGTTTAGTGAGTGTTGCTGGCAGCCAGAGTGAATTAAACTGACTAGCTCTGTTGATGCAGGACGAACATTGCGCTCGGTAGTCAGCTCAGACATACAAGAACAATCCCAAGCGTTTATCTCCAAATTCAAGGAGCTGACATCACGCGGAAGGTCACAGGCTTCTCGTGTATTACAAGAATGCGAATTGATATATGCCTTCCAGATGATTATCAGATCATACAAGGGCGCGGCAGCATTTGATTAAAATAGCAGGATGGGCTAGTGATTGTCCAGCCTGGTGCATACAGACCTGGATGTTTTAATCCAATAATCATGAATTCGTGCCACAAACCTGTTTGCCGCTTGTAATAGTGAGCAGCACCCTGGGACTTGAGAAAGCACAATTGTACTTGAACTTACAAGTCAACCGCAGGCTGAGTGTAACATGGTTTATTGCTGACTCCAATCTCCGATCGGCGCTTGGTCGGCGACGCGTCACCTGTAGGTGACGCGTCGCCGTACGTATCCTCCACCACATATATATTGGCCCCTTCTCGCTTCCCTGGTTCATCCACCTCCTTCGCTGCCCCTCGTTCACCATCGCTCCGTCGTCCTCCGCCGTCCTGCCGCCACCGTCCCAATGCTGACTCAGCCGTGTTCAGCGCCGCTCCAAAGCGCATATCGGGTGTGAGTATTATGGCACCGCTCCTGCCCGACGTGCTGACAAACTCCTCGCCGCCCACCAGGGTCCATGTCTATCTAACATAGTGTTCGCCACATTTATCGCCTCATACCCCACTCGTTTAGTCCGGACCCCGCTATAAGCGTAGTGCTAAACCTAGACATCACCCCGCAAGAACCGCCCGCCACCTCAACGCCGGAGCGCTGACATGGCCAGACTAAGAGCAGCAACAAGTGCCGTGCGGGGCCTTGATTGCACTGTGCACACGCCACACGGTGAGTGCTCAAAGTTTCTGTTCGTTGTCTGTTCGTTGCTCCCTACTAACCATTTGCCCTCAAGATAGTTACCAACGCCGACCAAGCACGTTTGGGCCCGTAGCACAGTATATTATTGCCTCGTGCAATGCCACCAGATGTAGTTGTAACTGGCACTGGCGTACGTCATTTCTACACCGCTTCTACCTGGTCTACACTGCCGCTTCTAGCATGTTCCTTTTGCGCGCACTGCCGCGTTGTACCAGTCAATAGCAGCCACATAACTCTTTTTAGTTGCTCCGTTTATGAAACCATGTACAGTAGACTTCCAGTTACTGCTCGCTCACTAAATGCTCCCTTCTTTGATCGAACCTTTCAAATTATGGCTTCATGGCTCCTTGGCACCGCCACTTTTCCAAGCGCGTATTGGCTAATTTCCCTTGTATCTCCCAATATGATCATGAGGCTCCAGAGACGAGAGGCAGGTATGCTTCCTGATCCGCTATATTTTCTCTACATTTATCAGAGTTTTATTCCGCCACCAGCAGGCTTGAGAGTGCGGGAGGGAGCAAAAAGCTTCACATTTACAAATTGCTGACGAAGTCGGAAACTCTGAGGGTCTCTTGGAAAGCGGCGGCCCATCAACGAGCATTAAGCGGAAGTCTACTGTATATAGTTACAATTAATACGTTGACTTTATGCTACGTTTTGTGCACGATGATTGGCCTCAGTCACATTACTAAAGCTGAAGCCGGGTATAATCTATAGTACACCTGGTAACCCATACAGCCCTGATAATATTGGCCAGACTGATTCGTGGATTTTAAGGCCTTATAATAAGCGAGCAGTCTTATAGAATCTGAAATGATGTCCTAGATAGCCTGTCTTCATTACAATTTACAAGGTTAAACAGTATTACGCGTTTGGTGGGTCCCTGGCAAGACCTGGCGACTATATATAAGGCTGTTCGTCCTTATAAGGGATTTTGCCCATTATAGGCTCCTATAATCCCCGGAAATCCTGGGACCTTCCGCGTGATGGAAGAGAGAATTTAACTTGAGAGTAGACGTACAAGTACTGCGAACGTTAGAGACAGATAGTAAGCCTCGAGATTATGATGAATTGAGCTACGTTAACAGATCACAACATATGAGTAGAGAGGAACGCGAAGCTACGAGAGCTGAAACCAGCTGACTTGGCGGGCTATGATCCCAGCCGGCAGTGTCTCACTAGTACCCGAATCAAAATCATAGATGAACTCGTCAACTGGGCCCAGACGTCTGATATTGGACCACGCCTCGCTTGGGTCCATGGGCTAGCCGGTCTTGGAAAGAGTTCAATCGCAACATCTGTGTGTCTACGGCTCGATGGTCAGCATGCACTTGCGTCTAGCTTCTTCTGCAAACGTGACAGCCCCGAGCTACGTGACCCGCGCCGAGTTCTGACGACTATCATATATGGACTCGCATTACACTGGGACGCGTACAGAGACGCAATGGTCGGCGTAATTGGCAAGGATCCCGAGTTGGGCTCAAAACACATTCAACCCCTATATGAATCGCTAGTGAGCAAACCGTTACAAAACATGGTTGGAGCGAAACGACCGACCAGCACACTCGTGATTGTTGTCGACGCGCTAGATGAATGCGGCGATACCCTCACCCGGACGCAGTTACTTGCTTGCTTGCGAGGCATGTCAGAGCTCGAACCTTGGCTGAGATTGATCGTTACGAGTCGACCAGACTCAGATATTCGGGAGTTCTTCGGGTATACAGGAGCAGACTGGTACACAGAGTACAACGTCCTCAACTACGATGCTCTGGCCGACGTTCGGGTCCTGATAGAGAGTCGCTTGAGCGAACTAGCCAAGGCCGACGACTGGCTACCAGATGCAATCGAGCAACTGTCGCTCCGTTCAAACGGTTTGTTCATCTGGGCACAAACGGCGTGTCGGTTTATACTCGGTGGCTTTGACCAGCACAAGCGCTTGGGTCAAATTTTAGCAGGCACGCATATACGCGATTCATCTTCCGACTTAGACATTCTGTACACCACCGCGCTGAGGACTAGCGCGTTGGACGGTGCCGACGATAACATGGAGTACACCATGAAGTGTCTGGGAGTCGTTGTTGTGACTGCGACCCGTACCCCTCTCTCATTTTCTAGCCTTGCTCGACTTCTTGGTAGGCTGATACCACACAAAGTTCTCGACCGCGTCCTGCACAGTCTGTCATCGGTGTTATACGTCGATCATAAGCAGGACGGCGTCATTCGAGTTTCGCATCCTTCGTTCATGGACTACATCACCGACCCATCACGCTCGAAGGAGCTATGTGTTGACCTAGAGGAGCAAAACACACTACTCGCAGAGCTTTGTTTCGAAGTTATGAAAAAGGAGCTCAAGTTCAATATATGCGCGCTCGAAACCTCCTGTCTGCTTAACAGCGATGTCCCAAATCTAGATGAACGAGTCCGGGGCGCGATTCATCCTCATCTGAGCTATAGCTGCTTGTATTGGTCTAGCCACGTTGCCGACGCTCAGAAAAGTGCGCTCGGTGACTGTCTGCGATATTTCTTGCTCGGGGAACAGCTGCTATACTGGATTGAAGCACTAAGCTTACTTGGAAAGCTCAGCGTAGCTCTAGCCAACCTACTACAGCTCGCGGGATGTAGTACACCGGTGGGCAGTTATGTGTCACGCCTTGACTTGAGCACTGACCAGAAGTACTACCCAGGATGACATGCAAGACTGTTGCGTAGCAGCCAACGACGCGTATCGTTTTATTTTATCGTTTTATGACGCGATATCGAAGAGCACTCCCCATCTTTATATATCTGCACTCGCATTCGCACCGAGCAACTCTGGGATTGCACGGCGTGTGCGACCGGTTTTCTCGAAGCTACTCACAGTTGTCCGAGGCGCCGAGGAGGAGTGGACGCCGTGCTTGAGAAGTATCTGGGTTGGTTGCTCAGTGTTGTCTGTCGCAGTCTCCCCGAACGGCAACCGCATTGCCTCAGGCTCGATAGATGGGACAGTGCGAGTGTGGGATGCAGAAACAGGTGATGCGGTGTTAGGACCACTAAATGGCCATTCGAGTTCGGTGTACTGCGTTGCATTTTCTCCTGATGGTCGTTGGATAGCCTCTGGCTTGTACGACCACACAATATTTGTTTGGAATGCGGAGACAGGCGAACTCAAGCTTGGTCCCATCCGTGGCCACTCATCCCAGCTTATATCAGTTGCGTTCTCTCCCGACAGTCATAGGCTTGTTTCAGGTTCTTATGACCAGACAATACGCGTGTGGGAGTTAGAGACTGGCCGATCCGTACTCGAGTTGCGTGGCCACTCGGACAGTGTGCGGTCTGTCGCGTGCTCTCCTAATGGTCGTTGGATCGCCTCAGGCTCAGACGACAACACATTGCGCATCTGGGATGCACAGACGGGTGAACCAGTATCCGAGCTCCTGTTTGGTCATTCAAATCCTGTGCACTCAGTTGCGTTCTCACCTGACAGCCTTCGAATCGTCTCGAGTTCTCAAGACCTTACAATTCGCATCTGGGATGTCAAGACTGGCGACATGCTACTTGGCCCGTTACTTGGTCACTCGAAATGGGTGGGACCTGTTGCGTTTTCTGCTGATGGTAGTCGTATAGCATCAGGCTCTGGTGACAAGACCGTGCGTATCTGGGATGCACACACCGGGGATCCAGTTACGCAGCCGTTAGACAACCATTCAGAACCCGTTATCTCCGTTGCATTCTGCCCCAACGGTCGAGTAGTTTCCGGTTCGGAGGACAAAACTATACGCATCTGGGAGGTCGTCGACAGGAATAAAGCAGGGTCATCCAAGCAATCCAGCACCTCGAAAGGTTATTTACGGGAGGTGAACACTGTTACGTTCTCGCCCGACGGCCGCTCAGTGGTCTCAGGCTCTCACGACGGGACAGTAGGCATATGGGACGCAGAAACAGGCGAACCAGTACAAGAACCCCTGAAAGGTCACACGGGCGCAGTGATGGCCGTTGCAGTCTCATCAAACGGCCGTTGGATTGTGTCAGGCTCGGTAGACACAACAGTGCGCGTCTGGGACGCGGCCACAGGAAATGCAACGCTTGAGCTGTTGGGTCACTCAAGCTGGGTGTTGTCCGTCGGGTTCTCGCCTGACTGCCGCTTTATAGTCTCGGGCTCTTACGACAAAACACTACGTATCTGGGACGCGGAAACTGGCCGAGATGCACTCGAACCGCTAACAGGTCACTCATATGGTCCAGTATCAGTAGTATTCTCTCCTGACGGCCATCGAATCGCATCGGGCTCCTATGACGGGTCGGTACACATTTGGGACTCGAAGACAGGCAAAGGCACAGAAACTATTTATCTCGGACTTGTGACGTCGATTGCATTCTCTCTTGATGGCCACCAGGTTGTCTTTGGCTCCGATAAAGGAACCCTAAGCGTCTTCGATGCAAAGACTGGCGACAAAAGGCTTGGTCCTCTCCAGGGGCACCGACGCTCAGTAAATTCCGTTGCGTTCTCCCCAGATGGTTGCTGGATCGCTTCAGCATGTAGTGGGCACATGATACGTATCTGGGACGCACAGACCGGACAATCCGTGCTCGACCCGCTGCAAGGTCACACGAGCTATGTGAGGTCTGTTGCGTTTTCCCCTAACGGACGTCGTATTGTTTCTGGCTCTTGGGACTTGTCGATACGCATTTGGGATGTGGACCCTCACACTCCGTCAAACATCGCTATCCTAAAACACCTGCCCAGTATGTCCGTTTCCCCCATTTTCATGCAACCAGCTCATATCATGTGCGTGCCGTAACAGCAGAACCACAAGCGCTTCCGCATCAAGGCGCAGGCGACAGACGTTTAGCAACCAACAACATGCTGGCCCGCTCCATGGATCCTAAGATGGGTGGCTGGATGGCTTGGGAGGACACAGGCGAGCTACTTCATTGGCTTCCTCAAGAGCTACGGGAGATCGATGACTCGGTGCTTTGTATACCCCCGACACGCGTTCCTCGCCCGATCATAGTCGATGTCACTGATTTTGAGTACGGAGATTCGTGGAGCTCGATCTCCAATGGCTAACTGTATTTAAGCCATGTATAATTTTGTGCATGAATCCTGATCGATTTGAACTGATTCAGGCGCATACATCTACTACAAGCCTAGTGCTATGTGTGGTCTCAGTCAAATCCGAGGATTGTGCTAATTCATAACGCTACCTAAAACCCGGTGATGGATAGCGTAGTAATAGTGCACCCCCTGGTCAGGTAGA
The DNA here is from genome assembly GCA_019623705.1 of Ceratobasidium sp. 428. NCBI lineage: Eukaryota > Fungi > Basidiomycota > Agaricomycetes > Cantharellales > Ceratobasidiaceae > Ceratobasidium > Ceratobasidium sp. 428. The sequence continues at coordinate 24,893 of WSTJ01000207.1, forward strand.
GCCCACCTGTGCTGACTAGCACGCGGGCCGCGTCCCCTCTCCCTAAAGAATGGCCCGACATACTTAAAAACAAGTCCCGAGGGACCCAGTGGATCCTCAACTTGCGCGCCGAGGGAATGAATCAAACACACACACATTTTAACTCTCAAAGATTGCGAGGCGCGAAGCGCCGGCCCGCCACTGCTCACCCTAGTACAAGTAGAACTATGTCATATGAGCTTAATGATAATAGCACAAGTAGTGTTATCTAAAGGACAGTTTATTAATTAGGATGTGATCCGCTTCCCGTATTTGCTACATCCCATATACCTCCTTCCTGCCGCCGTTACTCATAACACACACCACCTCTGACCACAAAACTTAATGGTGTCATTTACGGGATTATAGAGTATACAGTATGTCTACCAAATACGAGCGCACGAAATGAATTATAGCTCCTTTAGTGGCAAGTGGACGAAAAGTAGCCCATAGCCCAATCCGGGACGCTATTTCTGTGGACTGAGAAAAAAAATAATTTAAGGATCGAGCAGAAACTACTAGCGTAGTTGGAGCTGGGGGTCTGCATACACTGCACTTTAGTTTCAAAACAACCGGTCCAGAATTAGATTACTAGGTGACACTCTGCCCACAAGGACTAAACTCTATTCTAGACTACTCTAACTTACTACTCCATCCCGTTCTAGCGTCAGCAAAACACACTTCGGCCCCAGAGGCTCCGGATTTGGGGGGGGGGGGGGGGTAGATCCGGTGGTCCCGAGCTCTCCAGGACGCTCCAAAGCATCCCGGAGCACGTGAGCTCTTATAGAGCACATGCTCCAGAGCATCCGGAGCTCTCAAGAGTGTCCAGATTTACCCCCTAAAATCCGGAGCACCGGGAGCGCTCCGGGCCGAAAATCAATTTTGCTGAGTATATTCCGACCTAAACCGCCCAGACACCAGATGGTATGATACGGGTTAGGTCAGATTCTTCACTGCTGCCGATGTGGCCATTAGGAGTGGTTGTTTGGTGCAACGTGGCGATAACATCATTCAATAACTAAATACACAAATGTATCTGTTCACAGTGTACATCTACTTTGAGATATAGATGACCCACAACCTTAGAGCCACACCAGCGAAGCCGTTTCCCTACGGTGGTCTACCTATGAGTATCTGCATCGAAAATGTGAGGTTAAGATTATGTAAACTAAGTTAAAGGCCCCCTATGAGCAGCGTGGGATGTACTTGGTAGGTGCAGAATCTATGCTTCAGCGTTAATCATTAGAGGCTGGTGCAGTGTTGCTATGCCGCTTGCGATGGTGTATGTTAGCAAGAGTCAACAATGCCATTAGCATTTGTACTCGCCAAGAACACTTAAGCTGATAAGTTCAAATAGGGTATACCCACCCGTATTCATGTGATCCGATGTCTAGGCGGTTTTGGTCGGAAAAGAACGGGATAGAGTAAGTTAGAGCAGTCTAGAGTAACATCTAGCCCTCACGGGCAGTCATGCACTGGCTGGTTGACTCCAATGTTCTTGTTTGTGGTTGTTTGCTTGGAACTGACCCCACAGCGAACAGTTTGCTCGGAGCGAGCAACGTCAGCAGGATACTGCTCAGTTGCACCTGTGCGCCGAGGACAGGTTAATTCAAAACACCTATCACCCAGCGCACGAAACTAAGTTTGCATGAAAATAGATTTACATAGATCATGTCCAAAAATTTTAAATAGATGAATGCCTCCCTGTTCACAAACCAGAAGGCGAGAACCTCATTCCCACCAGCGCAAGCGACACCATCACGACCCACACCAAGTGTCCGCCCAGGACGTTATGCTCCGAGGAAAGCGCGAACAGAGTGCTAAGAACGGATTCAGTCCCGCGAGCTGCGTATCTGTGGGTATCGACTTACCTAACGGCAGTAGGGGCAAACATCCGTGCAAGACACAGCGAGAACTGGTTCAGCCCGTTCGTTGCGCCTAGCGCTCGCTGATCTGGTGCGCTCTGGCGAGCGATGATCATGTTCATCCTGTGTTATGAACCACAACATTCAGGTTTGAACGTCACTGGGAATACGGAACAGAATACTCACCCGTAACCCATGCATCCAAACTTGGTCAGCACCTGAGAGACCCAGATCAGAACCCAGATCACCGCCTTAGCTTCTTTCCCGATCTCATGAGCACCGTTATCAGACGAGGCCCTTGCGATGGTGTTGAGGACTGCAGGAAGGGCAAACGCGATGGGCCAAGTGCCCATGCAAACTCTGAACGTTTGCGTTGGCTTGAACCGGCGGAGGATGATAGGGAGGATGACGATCTGGAGAGCGAAGCTGATGATTCCCGCTGTCGAGAGCGCGAATCCGATTGCGGCAGGCTATAGAAGCGATTCGATTAGACTGTTTCCATATCAGGAAGAATCACACTCACATCAAAGCCTAAACCACCGTCTTGGATGCCCCTATGATATCATAGCTTAAGATCAGGTGTATGCGGCTCGAAAGTGAACTCACGTGTAGCAAAACAGCACAAAGACGACGATATACGCCTCGGCCAAAAAGCTCATCGCTATCGCAGACGTAAACAGCTGCCTCAAGCGCGGCAGTTTCAAAAGTTCCCAGATAGTCCAGTTATGGGGTTCATCCTCATCCTCGAGAAGGGGGTCGGACTCATTCACGCACTTGGTCGAACGAGCTTCTCCGACGCATGTCGAAACGCTCGAGCCGCGGGACCGTTCGACCGCGGTGGTGGACGGACTGACGTCTCGAGAAGCACCTGTGAAATGCACATGACTCCGTCAGCGCGAAGAGCCGTCATTGTAGATCATTACTCACCGGCCCGTTTTGTGCGTCCTCTTGTGCCATATGACGAGCTCGGGGTGGAGGCTCCACTGTTTGCGGCTAGCTTCCTCCGGACCTTGGACGGAAGTGTCTATAATGGGTGTGAGTACGGGGTGGTGCCATGCTTAGGGATTACTACGTACCTCTTTCATGAAGATGAGGGCGAAGCCAAATGATATCGCTGCAATAGTTGCTGCTGCTCCACTAGGAAGCAGGTATGGATATTTGTCGAAAAGGGATTTTAGGAACGAAGGTATCAAATATGGGATATTCTCGTTCGGTTGGGCCAGCGCTCCTCCGACCATAGGTCTATATATCATCAGTACTTTCGTACTCCATATCATATAAACTGTGCTCACCCAATGAAAGTACCGATGGGGTAGCATAGCGAATAAAGGGGATATACTGCGAGTTGCGTTAGAGCTCTGAAGGCGAGAGGGTAACGAGGACATACTTGAAGCTTGGTTGGTATCGTCTGACATCTCACCAAGAACTGAATGCAAAACCCTGTGATTGGAGCGGGTTAGGATAGATTGCTGGAAGGGTCTGAAATACATACGCTACATAACCCGAAAGTAATCCGGCTAAGGCGAGCATACATTAAATTTGGTGAGCAGCGAAAGATAGATTAAACCTTACCTAACGTTCGCGCACCCACCATGTGAACGAAAGAGTCGGACAAGCCGAAGAAGGCGGCAGAAATCGCGACCCCGAAGGTGCCGAAGAGAATCACCGGTTTCCTTCCAATCCGGTCTATCAAAAACGAGGTGAGCTCATCGGCCCAAGATGGAATGGTACCGTGCAAAAAGCTGCTTACCTGACAGTGCACCAAAGCTATACACCGTGAAGAGCTGCGCAAACGCAAAAGCGCTGTCGATAATTCCAGAGTAAAAGCCAACCTTTTTCGGGTTGTTGGTGACGCCTAGGTCCCATACCATTTGGTTGACATAGGGAAATATCTGCGGCGCGAAGGTTAAAGCAGTGTTAGCGTCAAGCTGGCGTGCATGGTGGCGTACTACTCACTTGGGAGTAGGCGAGCGGCTCAGCAATGCGAGATACGCAGACGGTGAGGAGCTGCAGTTTAGGAACTGGAGTTCGCGTGGGTTGAGTTTGGGATAACTCTGGGTCACTCAACGAGGTATCATCTGCGGGGGAGGGGGAACGCTGGGGGGACTCGTTGTTCGCTTGAGATGATTTTTTGAAGAACGTCATAAGGGGTGGGTGCGTGAGAGGTCGTAAGGGGAGTAGGGGGATGGTAGTCGAGTTGAGGGGGATACTGAGCGCCCACTGTTGACGTAGTCAGCCGATAGGATTTTGGTCGGAGCTTAATGACTTGTCCGCTCCAGTGTTGACTACTGTGTGTAGCGGCGGCCATTCTCTCATACCACGTGATTTTTTCATAGAGATCCAGCCCCTCTGGGCAATCACAACGTGTTTTCGTGCTCGGCTCCGAATAATTTTGGCGCGCAAAACAAGGTGCTAGGACTAATCAAGATTAATCGTGATTTATGGAAAAAGACAAAAAAGATGTAATCTTCCGAGCGCCCAGCGCTTCAACTCGCCGGATGCAAAGCAAAAAACTTACGCCCTCGCCACCGAATCTGAATCTCAAAGCGACGACCACCGTCCAAAGCGTACATCCACAAACTTTGTCCAAGCTCAGTCGACACTACAAAGTCGACTACTTGGAAATCGCGTTTCTTATCTAAATCATGTCGGCGTAAGTCTCTCATTGCTCGTGTAATGGCATAGGGTTTACGGTTAGGGTATGGCAGCGAAGAGCATCTTCAGGATGTTCCTGAAAGCGAGATCGAGTCCAACTGGGATCAAGTTGTAGACAAGTAAGTCGTGTGTTTTCCGTGTTTAGCTTACAAGTCTAATTCGCATCTTAGCTTTGATAACATGGAGCTTCGTCCCGAACTCCTCCGTGGCGTGTATGCATACGGGTAAGTTAATTAGCCTCAACATGTCGTAGCCAGATCTGACATTTATGTACGTAGATTCGAGCGCCCGTCTGCTATCCAGCAGCGAGCAATCGTCCCCGTCGTGAAAGGCCACGATGTCATCGCCCAGGCCCAATCCGGAACTGGCAAGACCGCCACATTCTCCATCTCTATCCTCCAAAAGCTCGATCTCAGCGTCAAGGGCACCCAGGCTCTCATCCTCGCGCCCACTCGCGAGCTCGCTCAACAGATCCAAAAGGTCGTCATCGCGCTCGGCGATTACATGAACATCGAGTGCCATGCCTGCGTCGGTGGCACCAACGTCCGCGAGGACATGGACAAGCTCCGGCAAGGAGTCCACATTGTCGTCGGAACTCCCGGTCGCGTCTACGATATGATCGGTCGCGGGGCACTCAATCCGAACACTATCAAGATCTTCTGCCTGGACGAGGCCGATGAAATGCTTAGCCGTGGATTCACCGAGCAGATTTACCAGGTCTTCCAGCTCTTGCCTGCCGACACTCAGGTCGTCTTGCTGAGCGCTACCATGCCTGCGGACGTGCTTGAAGTCACGAAAAAGTTCATGCGCGACCCCATCCGTATTCTCGTCAAGCGCGACGAACTTACGCTCGAAGGTATCAAGCAGTTCTACATCGCCGTCGAAAAGGAGGAATGGAAGCTCGACACGCTCTCCGATCTTTACGAAACCGTTACGATTACCCAGGCTGTTATTTTCTGCAACACTCGCAGGAAAGTCGACTGGCTCACCGAGAAGCTTACCCAGCGTGAATTCACCGTGTCTGCCATGGTTAGTTATCATTGTATTGTTGATCTGAACGCGTTCTCACTTAAACTTTTCAGCACGGCGACATGGAACAGAAGACCCGTGAGACCATCATGAAGGAGTTCCGTTCTGGCTCTTCTCGTGTTCTCATCACCACTGATCTGCTCGCTCGCGGCATCGACGTCCAGCAGGTCTCCCTGGTTATCAACTACGACCTTCCCGCCAACCGCGAAAACTACATTCACCGTATCGGCCGTGGTGGTCGTTTCGGTCGTAAGGGCGTGGCCATCAACTTTGTTACGACTGAAGACGTGCGGATGCTCCGCGATATTGAACGTACGTGCAACCTCCATAGACATTTGACCTAATACTCACCTTAAACCTCTCACAGAATTCTACAACACCCAAATTGACGAAATGCCCCTCAACGTTGCCGACCTCATTTAAACAACCCATCATCACGCCCACATCCAATTGCTGTAATCTGTGCGCCTGAAACTTTGCACGTAGAACTTGTTTGATTAGCCGGACACGGTATAGGGTTGTTTTGTTCTGGTTTCTTATCCATTTTGTTTGTTTCTTTTTTGTTTCTGTCGTGACTGCTTTCAGATCAAGGTTGCCCGAGGGATTCACGCATACTTATTCGCATAGCATGTTCATCCTTCCTGGCAATACAATTCTATTCTACTCTTTATTGTAGCGGGTGCGTTTGGCCGATTAATTTGTCGAGCGCTAAATTATATTAGTGCCCGTGTGGAGGTCAAGCGAGCACGTGCTCTTTAGTTCACTAAATTTCGCCATGTGGGGAAAGTTGTCGTACGGCACGCTCACTCAGCAAAAATCAAGCCGGTCTGGGATGAAATGCGTCTGAATCACCGGCCCGAGCTTGGCGGATATTGTTATAAAAATGGTGGAGTCATCTTGGCTTAGCGAGCGGGGAGCACATAAGGTTTCCCTTTCTCGACAGCTTTCGTCACGTCTCTTCTTTCTCCCCCTCATGGCTGCTGGTGCGATTGCTCAGTCTCCTATAACCCCGGCCGCCTCTTGCCGGACGACGCAGACACTCGGCGACGACGCGGAGGAGAAGACGATCACTGACGGCGGCGAGCATGATCACCGACACCACGAAATGGCGAACATTGACGTTCCTCCCGAGTCGGAGGAATTGACAAAAGAAAAGACTACTGCAGATGACGACTTTCCGGATGGAGGTCTCCGCGCTTGGTTGGTTGTCCTAGGCGTGAGTCGCTCCTTGTTCAACTAGCTAATGAATAAGAACTCACTTCTTTGTTGCCTTTTTGAAGGGCGTGTGTGTTACGTTTGGCACGTAGGTTCATTTGTCTTTTTACATTCATTCATTATGCCTTCGTGCGGTCAGCGTACCTATATAGTGGTGCTCAACATGGTACTGATTCTTGGTTCCGTTCACAGGTTCGGGTTCGTCAACACTTGGGGAGTAGGTCTCATTTCATCTTGTCCGACTGTCTTGTGTACTGACAATAATACTATAGGTGTTCCAAGCGTATTACCAGGAAACAATCCTTTCAGACGTTTCGCCATCCACAATGTAAGTGACGCCCCGTGTATCGATCCATCACAGTCTAGACTCACGATGACCGTCTTCAGTGCCTGGATCGGGTCAATTCAGTACGCGCTCGTGTTTTTGCCGGTAAGCCAATGAACGTTCTTGCCTCGTGGGCAAACTGTATGCTGACCCTGACCCTGACTCGTGAAGGGACTGCTCACTGGCCGGATGTTCGATTTGGGTCATTATCGCGTTCCTCAAATCTCGGCGACTGTTCTCCTCATTTTGGCTACTTTTTTGACGGCCGAGTGTAAGGTGTATTGGCAGTTTCTGCTTTGCCAAGGTATTGCGATTGGGGTACGTTGTTTTCGCAGATGAAAGCGAGATAGGAACTCACGGGTCATTGGCTTATACAGCTCTCATGTGGTTTCCTGTTCGGACCGACGATTGCGGTTATTTCGCATTGGTGTAAGTAAAATTTCCCTTTTACTTTTTCACTTGCTAACATTTGAATCTTAGTCCGCGCGCGCCGTGGACTTGCATTCGGAATCCTAGCCTCGGGTTCTAGCATTGGAGGAACAGTGCTGCCGATCACAGTCAGAAAACTTATCCCTATCATAGGTTTCAAATGGGCCATGCGAGTGTACGTTACCGTTGAAGCTTCTTGGATTACGACTTGCTAACATTTCATATATCTAGTACTGCTTTTATCCTCCTTGCGGTCTTAACTACGGCCGTCTTGACCTTGCGCCGGCGACTTCCTCCGAAGAACGTGTCGGGGGGACTGCTGAACCTCAAGGCGTTCCGATATCTCCCCTATTCGCTTTATGTAGGGGCGTCGTTGGTCTCTTTCCTAGGGTTGTACACAGGTAAGCGTTAGTTCCTATAGACACTGCTAGTCTATCTGACCTCGTTCATCTTCATAGTATTGACCTACCTCGAGGTCTACGGTATCGAGATTGGCCTGTCTCCGGATTTTGCGTTCTACCTAATCCCTATCGCAAATGCGACATCACTCATCGGGCGAGTGGGCTCTGGCATTCTCACAGACCGCTTTGGGCCGCTCAACACCCTCATCCCAAGCACCCTAATCGCAGGCATTGTTACATTCGCATGGCCATTTGCTCGCAGTCTCGGCCCGCTCATCATAGTCACATGTATCTACGGCGTTGCATGCGGTGTCTTTGTCGGCATGTTACCTGCGCCTATCACTCGAATGGGTGAAACCGAAGATGTTGGCCGGCGCTCGGGTATGCTTATGACCGTTGTAGCGGCTGGAGCCGTTGCTGGACCGCCCATTTCCGGTGCTATCAGAGACACGACCGGAAGCTTCGTGAATGTGGGGTACTATGCAGGTGGGTTACGCGTGCTGTATTTCACTGGATTCTGTTTGACTCACATTTGGTTTGTCAGGCTCCATGATTGTGCTGTGTGTGCTTATAATGATTGGAGTCAAGTACGCCTCGACAGGCAAGCTTACCGGCAAACTCTAGTTTGCTGAACCAAAAAAAAAAAAACTAGCAGGTTTTATCAAGGTTTTACATAGACTTTACACATGTTGCCTTTACGATACCTTTTACGAGTTAATGTTACACGCCTACACATCTATATATTTGAACCAATCAAGGGAAACAGCTTGAGCTGATGCGACTGTCGTAAGCATGATGCAAGTCACGTGGGCGTGGCTCTTGTTTGACGCTCCTCCCAAGGCCAAGATTGTCCTCGAGGCAACCCCCAGCCTTTTTTGCTGCGCCGGCGCGACACGCGGCAGCCTCACGGTCTTGAATTTGCCTTTTTAATCCTTTTGGAGCTACACCACCAGTCACTGCCCCCCTTCACACGACTGCCACTCGGCTACGACTCTAAACGACCTATAAAGCACCCCCTCTTCACGAACACTGTTGCTTCTATCTCTCCACTGAACAAGATCACGAAAACAAACTAGGCCTGATACTCTATCGATATTTTACACTTTGCGCTCGGATATAACCTATCAAACTCTACCAACTGCCGAACATGCCGCTGAACTCCGAATACGTTTTGGCGCTCCGAGGCTTACTCCTGGTCTCGCTTCTTTCCACTGTCCACGCGCGGCGATGGACTGTGAACAACGATTGCGCCTATACAATCTGTGAGCTCTCTTGTTCGGCTCCCGATACTCCGA
>WSTJ01000208.1:0-34062 GCA_019623705.1 Ceratobasidium sp. 428
CTGGTCGGCGCATACGTTAGCAGCGGAATCAAGCTCGTTCCGATCGACGAAATGTCTAGCCTTCTCCGGATCAAACGCGTGGAGACTACTGTGCAGCCTGGCGCCTGGGTGCGCATTAAACGTGGCAAATATGCTGGTGATCTTGCCCAGGTAATCGACGTGACCGAAAACGGCGAAGAAGTCGGCTTGAAGTTTATCCCTCGTATCGACCTTACTCCTCGAGATGACCTTGGCGGGGGCGCTGTCGACCCCAAAACCGGGAAACGCAAGAAACCTGGCATGTCGGCTCCTACCGGACGCCCACCCCAACGATTCTTCAACGTGGAGGAGGTTACCAAGGCCTATGGTCCTCGTTCCGTCGGAAGGCGACAAGCCAATGCCTATGTGTTCATGAACGACACCTACAAGGACGGATTTATCGAAAAGGATATTCGACTAACTGGCATTCAAACCGACAACGTCAACCCAACCCTGGACGAAATCACCCAATTCGCTGGAACACACGGTGAAGAAGGCGTACCAGACGTCGACCTCTCCGCCATCGCCGATGCCGCTCGCAAGGCTGCGACGGCCGTTCTTCAACCCGGTGATCACGTCGAGGTGTTCGAGGGCGAGCAGACGGGTGTCCACGGTGTCGTCGAGAGCATCTCTGGGGAGGTCGTCTTGCTGCGGGCTACGCATATGGAGATCGAAGGTCAAAAGATCGAGGTTCCGGCGCGCAGTGTGCGGAAGCGGTTCAAGGCTGGAGATCACGTCAAGGTTATGGCTGGGAAAAATACCGACGAGACGGGTTTGGTTGTGTCTGTTACCAATAATGTGGTTACGTTCTTGTCTGATTTGTCGCTGCAAGAGGTAAGTCTGTGGTCTGGGATAGAGAATGCGTTTCTAATGTTTTTATAGGTCACTGTATTCTCTAAAGATCTGCGTGAGGCTGCAGAAGTCGGTGCTAGCACTAACACTGTTGGAAACTATGAGTTGCACGATCTGGTCCTGCTTGGGTATGCGTTCCTCTTCCTCTTTTCTCCCCTCTTCCTAACTAGTTCCCTTATAGCGCTGATTCCGTTGGAGTGATTTACAAAACCGAACACTCCACCTTCCGCGTTCTCGACCAAAACGGCCAAACCCGAATCGTCCAACCCCACCAAATCAGCATGCGCCGCGACTCGAACCGGGCCATCGCGACCGACGCCCACGGGCACGAAATTCGCGTCCGAGACAACATGAAAGAAATCGACGGCGAAATGCGCAAAGGCCAAGTCCTGCACATCCACCAATCGACCTATGCGTTCCTCCACAACCGCGACATTGCCGAAAACGGCGGTGTATTTGTCACCCGTGCTCGGTCGCTTGTGAGCGTTGCGCCCAAAGGTCCCGGCGCCGGTGTCGATTTGAGCAAGATGAATCCGGCGATGGCGGGTGGTGCGGGCGGGATGGTCGGGAGCGGGATTATGAATCGTGCGCCGAGGGATCGGTTGATTGGGGTTAGCGTTATGGTGACCAAGGGGTTGCAGAAGGGGTATATGGGCACTATCAAGGAGACGAATGGGAATATCGTGAGGGTTGAGTTGGTGACGAATAACAAGGTTATTTCGATCGAGAAGGACAAGTTGAGGATGAAGGGGTGAGTTTGGTTGGTTATTGCTATTGGCTGGGCTGATGGTTTTCTCTCGACAGGCAAGACGGAAAATTTATTCCACTCAACGACGGTTTCCCTCGACGCAACAACGACAACAACAGAAACAAGATGGGTCCACCCGCTTCGTTCCCTGGTACGGGTGGAAACGCTGGAAACGCTGGATGGGGTACTCCGGGCAGCAACAGGGGTGGAGGCGGAGGCGGAGGATGGGGAGCCTCGTCGCCGGCCAATGGACGTATGTCGAGCCCGTATGTCAGTAGCGGGAGCAAGACCCCTGGGTGGGGAGAAGGATCGAGGACGCCATTTGGGGGAGGCAAGACTCCGGCTTGGAATGCTTCGTGAGTAACTGCGGTTTTATACAAAATCGCAGATACTGATTTAATTCTGTAGATCGTATGTTGTCAAAGTCTCGATATTCATTCATCGATTAATCACTATATTTCCATTATAGATCAACTCAAAACCCCTACACGAGCGATTCCTTTGGCAGCAAAACCCCAGGAGGGGCTGGTTCAAGCGGGTGGGGCGGCGCGACACCTGGTCGACCCGGAGGCTGGGGTGGAGCCACGCCCGGTCGACCTTCGGGTACAGGACAGGCCGCGACTGGAGGGTGGGGCGGAGCCACTCCAGCACGACCTTCCAATTCTTGGGGAGGTGCGACTCCAGCGCGTCCTGCAGGTTCATGGGGTGGCGCAACTCCCGCGCGACCGGCTGGATCGTGGGGTGGTGCAACGCCTTCTGGAGGTGCAAAAGACTCTTGGGGCGGTGCGACGCCTGGACGACCGGGTGCTTCTGCTGCTGGGCAGACGCCAGGTGGGGAATGGGGTGGCGCAGACGAATGGGTAAGTTGCCGTTTTGCATTTACGCATAAAGTTAGAGTGACTGACGACACGCTCAGTCACCAGCCGACAGTGCACCGACGCCGTTCACTGCGCCTACACCAGGGGCCGGGCCAATCTCTGCGCCAACTCCTGGAGCAGCGTTATCTGCACCAACACCAGGAGCATTTTCGACTGCAACCTCACCCGCATTTGGCTCTGGATATGGTAGCGCGCCAACGCCTGGCGTTTTCGGTATGACACCTGGTGTATATGGTGCATCGCAAACACCAAGAGGCGCGCCAACGCCATTTGTTAGCGGATCAGGGATGGATGATGATGAGGTCGGAGGAGCAGCGGCCGACAAGGGTGGGTCGTCTTGTTTGGTTATATTATTATCTTCTAAAACTGTTGGTGCAGAACTACCAGAGGACTGGCTCATGGTCTTCCCGGAACACGTCCTGGTTGGCGCTATGCTCGAGTTCCGCGTCCCAGAGGGAGAATCTACTGGGTACGCCGATGGCCAATACGACGGTCAGATTGGTGTTTTCGTCACTCGACTCGACAGCGGTGCTCGCTACCAGCGCACGGTGACCCTCGACCTGCTGAACGATGGTCAACAACTGGGCGGAGTACCGTTCCAGTATCTTGCTCCCGTACGACCGAACACCGAGGAGCACGCGATATGCTTGGACCGGTCGCATCCGTCGTTTGGTAGGACGGCAGTTCTCAGCTCCAAGGACGGTGATGAGTGTATGATGGAAGTGTATGATGAGAACATGAGTAACCCGGATATGGAGTTCCTCAAATACGCATTGATTGTAAAGAAACACGTGACGTAGTGTGCTCCACCTGGCTCTGTACTATGTGGTTGTTGCTGTTGCTTCTTGCGTTTGTTTTAAAAGTATTTGATTGTCTGGGGTAGGATATATTCACAATACAACCGTTTGTACAAAATTATGTTGATTAAGCGGGGTTAGATGGGTATGGGTAAGGATAGTGGTATGGATAAGCAAATTGGGGATGAGGATATGGCCCCTGAGGTGGCGCGCCAGGGGGAGCAGCTGGGGGGGCCGAAGCTCCGGCCAACGCCTGCAAGGATGCCGATATCAAATGGGATACTTTCACAAGCTCCTCATCTCTAGCCCTCGCAGCTTCCTTGACGCGATATAGTTCCTGCTCCAATAACCTCCGCGCATTTAACTCGTGATCACGTTGCGCCTTGACTTGTTCAAGCTCTGCTCGTAGCTCCTCAACAGTTTCCGTTGCCCGAGGACGCGAAGCAATGTCGACTGCTTCCTGAGCTAGCTCGAGAGCCGACTTGCGACGGTCGGGCTCCCACGGCGGATAGTGCTGCGGACGGGGATATGGAGGCTGCGGGTAAGGCTGAGCCGGTTGTGGATAGTTCGGGGCTGGTTGTGGGTGCTGAGGTGGGGGCAGTGGGGGTTGCGCATGCTGTATATGCGGTGGCGGATCGTGTTGAGGTATTTGTATCGGTTTTCCGGATGAGCTTGCAGAGTTTGAGGCCGGCTCGGAGGCTGGTATTTCGGGTTCTTCAGACTAATATGGGAGTTCTGTCAGCTCCAAATCTACTAGAGATGTTTGAATCGAGCTAACCTGGGTACCTGCTGGAGGGACACTGAACGAACGAGCTCCAGCCCTAACTCCGACGCCTTGTTCATTACACTTTTGGTTATATGTGGTGGGATGCTCCTTGGAAAGATGTTCACGCATAGGTCTCGAGATACCGCCTATACGGTTGAGCCATGTTCGCCATTCGTTTTTCTCCCGCCTTTATCGGCGAACGATTAACAAACGCTCACTAGTGTAACGACTTTGGACTAATACTCACAAACACAGTGTACATCTAATTCGAGTGCTCTTTGGTTTCTTGAAGAGGTGAAACGCCAGAGTTGACTGTCGTAGACTGTCTGCAGCAATAGTTTCTGCTACAACGTCGTCCGACGGCCGGTTTTGCGACTCAGCGTCAGCCATATAGAACCAGACATCCTGAGCACCAGTACTCAAAGATTGGTGCGCAGAGTCAATGGGCGATGGCGACGGAGCTGGCTGGGAGGATTCGGCTGAAACCCGAGTGGGAAGCATGTCGGGATCAAGGGACATGTCGAGGTCAGCCTCGCGAGGTCTCCACACAAAATCTCCAGGAACATGATCAGGTAATCCCTGGCGCTTAGCTGCTCGATCATAAGTCGCCGTAAAAGGAACATTTCATCCAAAACGTCAAAGGCGACCAAACAGACTCTTATCATCTTGGTGCCGGGTAGGCAAGGTTATTTATGCATAAAGGTACGTGCCGTTTGATCGCCGAGGAGGCCGGCGCAACGCTCTAGATTTGGTCAATTATTAGGTGTGCAATACGTCCCAACTCACCATGATCGACTGGTTATATTACTCACGGTTGTCTAAGTTCGGCGTCCCTCGCTCACTCCAACCACGCATGCGGCATGCTAGACTTACGGTTCACGATTAATAAAAGGGTAAGAGATCTGTATGCCCAGGCGTGCCTACCGAGTCCAACGACATAACTCCGATAACCCCGGAACGAGACGCAGCACACCAGCAATCAGTTGAATCATTGCGCGCCAACTATCAATGATTGACCCGTTAGAAACATGCAAACGAATCATAGTTGCGTGCCTGTCGATCTCTCACAGTTGTCACGACGTTCCCACCATTCATCCAGATGCAACTCGCATCCCGGCTATCGGGGCACCCTCTTTCAGGGGTCCGAGCCTCGTGGAGCCCCGACCTCGCAGACTTGATCGGACTCCTTGTATTCGTCGTTTCGGGGCTCATGCCCACTGCAACTTGTGGTTTGATCACACACTGAAAGATGGAAGAGTTAGTTTTATGGTGTGGGGTGGGACTGAAGGTACGTTTTATGAATTACTCTGAGAAAACCGACAAGCCTATGCTAATAAACCTTGCGCATATTCGGGATCTGCAGTGAAGGGTGGATGAGCACCCTAGCTACAGGACCAACCACTCTCTTTTTGCCTTCGAAAGAAGATTCTGTGTGACGCGCATACACCCACTTAATGTCATGATGCGCACTTGATCGCGGATTGTCGTGACAATGATCTAAAGTCATGGATTAAACTACTACTAGATGATCTTGCTAGATCATAGAACAAGTGTGTTAGTCGCTCGCAAATTCCGCTAAGACCGGGCAATACCCTACCGTGTGTGGCTGTCTGCCTGATGTACTCAACACCGAGAACGCTGAGATGACAGCGACGCCAGCCTATATGCGCTGCCCCACAGCGTAGCTAACATCTGTAGTTGCGATGTAGCGGTGACGTTTTGTTGATGAACCTGTCCGCACCCTAACGTGTCTCACAGACAAAGTTAGATCCCCACCTTTTTCGAACCAACAAATACCATAAAGGTTGAAGTAGCCTAAATTATTAGCTACGTATCACTGCTGGTGTATTTGTGGTAGACGTATATACTAAACGATGCAAGAGCTTTCACGGTATACAAGCTGTAAAGGATCGTTGAACTTACCGCAGCAGGCAACAGCGTCAGCGTCTGTATCCGCTATCTTCGGCGCTAGTTGGCGTGGGCTTCGATGCCAAGCATTTGTCGTCCAACCGCAGCCCGAAAAAACCTACAGATCCAGTCAGATTAGTTTGCTTGTGATTGATGCATGTCTCTACCGCGATAACTCTCGGAAACAGTAAGGGTGATATGCCTGCGTGAGATCACTCATTTTCCCGGCTGGATACCAGACTTGGACAAGTAGCCGGATCGGGAGCTTATAGCTGTACTCACTATCCTAGTCAACTATAACTCGCTGCTATCTGGTCTCGTATAAAACGACAGCTACAGTGAGCTCAGCTTGGCATGGATTGCTCTCATCACCCTAGTTGACATGCGGCCTTCGCTGTTCACTCAATTCGCTCTCCTCGCCTCCTCAGTATTCTGGGGGACCTCCAACGCCCGATCCACTCTTGACACCGACGAGCTACATGTCAAGACTACGTCGGGAACCTTGGTAGGGAGATATAATGCGACTGGTGTACGAGCTTTCCTCGGTGTTCCATATGCGTTCTCGCCAACCGGCGCCCGTCGGTTCGCCGAACCGATCCCATACAAGTTAACTTCCGACTATGTATCGGACGCTACATCGTTTGGATACACTTGCCCTGGGCAGTACTATCCCGGAACCACCATCTATACCGAGCTGCCGTTTCTTCCTTTCAGCGAGCAGAACGAAGACTGCCTGGTTCTCAATGTATGGGCTCCTACAAAAGATAGGGTAAAGGCAAAAGGCGGTAAGCTGCCTGTCATGGTATTTATCCCCGGTGGTAGGTATATGTGCCATTGTGTGTCGACTTTATTGACATAGTATGCACAGGCTACTTTACGCAAGGCGGATCGGCAGTCGGTGCCACCGATGCAACTAACCTCGTCGCCAACCATGACGTAAGTTGCCGCAATCAGGGGTGTAGTCAGTACTCAAACAGGCTCTAATAACTAGGTTGTCGTCATCACAATGAATTATAGGCTGTCCGTGTTTGGTTTCCCCAATTTCGGGAACGCTCGCAACCTCGGTCTACTCGATCAACGCGTCGCTCTCGAATGGGCCCACAACAACGCAAACAAGTTCGGCGGCGATCCCTCGCGTATCACACTATTCGGCCAGAGCGCAGGCGGTATCTCAGCGGATGCTCACATGTTCATGACGTGGAACTTTACCTCTGAAACTGCTCCCCGTAATTCTACGCCAATCGTGCAGGCTGTAGGCATCTTCAGCGGTGGGGTCTTCCTCGACATTTTCTCCACCGACAAACATCAGCTCCAATTTGGTCAGCTCGGTGCCGCGGTCGGTTGTCCCAAGTCTCCTTCGAAGGCACTCCTCAAGTGTATGCGCTCCGTTCCGGCGACGACCCTGCTGAAGGAGATCGTCGCCAACGGAACTGCGCGAGGCTGGAACTTTGCTCCTGTGCCAGACGAGAAGCTAATATTCTCGAACTATACCAACCTAATCTTGAACGGTAATATGACCAGGGTGCCTACGCTAATCTCATCGCTGGAGAACGAGGCTACAGGCCTAGTGCCGTTTGATCCGAAAGGGATAAATCAGACGCTTGCAAATGAAATGCTCATCAACACCTTTGTGTGCCCAACCTCCAAAAATGCTGGGTAAGAGCACTATCTATAACTCTTGTGTTATACTCGATCGGACTGATTGGCCCCATAAATAGTCTTCGTGCTCAGGCCGGTATCCCAACATATCGTGTTCGGTATGGCGGCAACTTTACGAACATCTCGCCATATCCGTTCCTTGGTACATATCATGGTGCCGAGCTGCCGATGATTTTTGGTGGCGCCGCACCTCGGTTTGGCGGACGCAACGCTACGAGTGACGAAATGGAAACATCCAGACTCTTGCAGTCGTATGTAGTCGCATTCGCGAGTGACCCGAAAAGTGGGTTGACCAAAATGGGGTGGCCATTGTACAATCCCGGAAACGATAGCATTGTCGTTATCTCTCCAACTTCTTCCCCGGAGATGGCGACCCCGGGACCGGCCATGCCGCATGTGATGCTGGACTCAAGCGCACGATACGATGCGCCTTGCCACACCTAAGTTTTGCACCGACTGTGTGTTGTTATTTTGAGGGAATTTTCATGTACTTATTGGGCTACATCCTCGTGGCGGCTGCTAGGGAAATTGTTGTGATTCGTACGCATTCAACCTAGTCGAACGTGAAGCTTACGAACTTGACGCACTGTAGTTCAAACGTGGTAAGGTATGGAGCCTGCTCTTTTGAGTTGAGCATAGCTGTGTTCATGTTTTCTAATGGCACCGCTAACAATAAGTAAGCTATATGCGCTCAAAGAACCAGTATAGCGCCTAATAATCTTCATCAGATACCCTGCAGATGTGCGAATACCGCGCAACTCGCGCAATTGGCGATTTCTCACACCTGTCTTTCAAGACAGTATTCCCACTGGTTATAAGTAGCAACCTACCGGACTACTAGGGCTTTCATCCCGGAGTTGTAACAGGTGGCCTACTTTTGAGGCCAGCAACCTCCCCATAGGCCGCCGGCGCCCAGGGCGTTCCAGTGGCTACGGCTTATCAGCTCATTCAAGCTTCGACACCTCAGCTATTTGATTACGGCTCGTTCATCCTCCTCGCTCTGAACCTCCGGTTCTTAAAGCTCTTATTAGGATAAACCTGACCCGGACGGCGAGCGAATTGAAACATTGGTCCCACCGCTCCGAGGAGGGCTTGTGCCGAGCTCCCGCGTTGTGTGGGAGCGTGCCATAAGAGCTTTGATCAACTGAACTAGGGTGCATCTCTATGTATTGATGATCACTTACCGAGGTTGAGTTTGACCGTGCCGTACCCGGAACGTCCTCGGGTCAGTCGCAGAAACTACTTGACGGACACTAGATAAGCCATGCGTCGATCGTGCCAGATGATTGACACCGATTGATCATCAAAGCTTGAGCTCAAAATAGGATACAGAATCAACTTCCCGGTTCGATTCGGCTAAGACTCTTACTTGACTGGGCGGCTGCCTGAAGAATCACCCGTACGGTTTCAATGCTGTAACTGCAATATTAAGCTGATAGCATCGCTTCTTATATAGGTCGCACTACGTCAATCCCAAATCGGCCAGAACTTTGCTGTTCCCGTTCCCGTTCCAAAACGTGATGCTGAATATTGCGAGTGCGGTTTCTCAAAGAAATTGGATTACAGAACATGCAAAGACAGCAGCAAAACAGCGATGTATAGCGGAAAAAACACAATCGACTTCTATTAATGGTTACTCCCTAGCCCGCCTTGATTTCCGTTGGAGACTCTGGAGAGATGCTGTCACAAGACCCAAAATTTCGTCGGTTTTCTCATCCTGCTCTTCGATAGAGCCTTTCAGCTCTTGTAACTCTCGTTGTGACTCTCGACTTGCTGCCATCGCGGCATCACGCTGCGCCAGGGCCTCGTCTCGTTCTGCCTTCAATGCATCTCTCTCTGCTCGGGCCTCGTCCCTTTCCGCCTTCAGGCGCTCGAGCTCCGAGACTACATCATTTGCGGCTTTTGTCTGGAGGTTACGCTTGCGCGTCTTGGCGGCAAGTACAAGGGCTTGCTTCGCCAGCTCCAAGGCGGGCGGAGTCGGAGAAAGTCTGGGTGTGCGCGCCTCTTTTTTCATGTGTTTGATGAAGGACTCATCCAGAGGGGTGATTTCGTCCTCGGGGGTATTTGCCGGCGAAGAGTCGGTTGATGAAGCGGACTCATTTGAATCGGGTTCTTCAAGCGGCCGTTTCTTCTTTTTGGATTCTAAGTTTTTAGTATCCGTTCGCACGGTGAATTTATTTCCGCCGAGACAATGCAATATAGCAACTCACTTTCAGTCGCTGATTCTTCTCGCTTCCTCTTAGGTGGCTTGACCTCGCTCGTAGGTGGTTCTCCCGAGATACTCGACTCTACAATCTCGTCGTCCCCTATTTCTACGACCCCTTCGGAGGTTCTTCGTCAATGCGGCCTGTTGGCAAAAAGAAACACGTTTATTGAACATACTTGATGATTCTTCCTCTTGGTAGACACTTGGCAGATTATTCTTGGATGAACTAGGCTCATTATGCTGGGTGATTCGATCCATCAACTCGCGAGGGGCGTTCGATACGCCAGTGATTACGCTGCAGGAGTCCTTCCAATAATCGGTAGTTGTTTTTGATGTCCA
The DNA here is from genome assembly GCA_019623705.1 of Ceratobasidium sp. 428. Classification (NCBI taxonomy): domain Eukaryota; kingdom Fungi; phylum Basidiomycota; class Agaricomycetes; order Cantharellales; family Ceratobasidiaceae; genus Ceratobasidium; species Ceratobasidium sp. 428. Next base: position 10,172 of record WSTJ01000208.1, read on the forward strand.
GTACTGCTTGAATTTTGGAATGGCGTCGTTTGCCTTGAAAACGATATAGATGTGATCTACTCCTGACTTCTTCGTGGCCACATGATGATAAATATCTAGGCTATTGACCCGGTTAGAGGGATCGGAGGCATTGGAAACATGGTTTAGGTAACTCACATTGGACCGAATTTTGAAAAGAATTTACGAAAATGATCAGTAGTAGGGGGAAGTTTCACTCCCTTTTTAGGATGAACGTCTATTATTTGCTGTCGATGAGCGCCCGTCGGAGTGAACCGTGCCATGTGTCAGCTAGATCAATTCGAGATGTGGAATTACAGTCATCGACAAGTCAATAAAATCAGAAACCGTATTCAAGGATTGAGCCCTTGGAAGGATGCAAGACCGCTGAGGCAAACCAAGATATATGCAACAGTGCACGACCGCCTCTTTTGGTGGCACCAACTCTACGTTGGTGGTCGCAGTAAACATTCATCTCATCAAAGTTACATAATCGCTTCTGTGAACAACAAACACACCACAACTCTGCCATTCCTCCAAATATCTAAACCCTCCTGTAGTCTTTTGTGGCGATGTAGTTGCAAAGCGTAGTACTTTTATGGACATCTCCTTCTTCCCTTAAACGACTTGTTCAATCATTGTAGCTCTCGGTTTAGTTCGGTACCTATGTCACGTTTGGCGATAGCTTAGTTTCATCTCGTTCTACCCAGAGCTATTCGAGCACTATCAGACGATTCTTATAAAACTCCGGCGCTAAGGTCTGTTTAGATTCGTTCAAAAATCGTTTGAGCCGCTAGTTGAGTAGAATCCGATGCGGATGCTCATTCAAAAATAGTTTCTTCTAACGAAAGAAATGACTTCTTGAGACTTCAGGTGATCTTTTCGGACTTGAAGCTAGCATAGACGCATCTGCTTCCTTCGCACTCTGAGCAGATCCCAAGGCTTTGAACAGTTGTTTTATGAGCGCTGCAACTACTCAATAATCATCTCACCCACATTCATCCAAACTTCGAAAGGAAGGCATGAAAATGCTCATTGTTTTGGCAAGGATTTACCATCGTTTTGAGGACCTATTCATTCGATTTGTGTCCCACAACGTTCCGTTGGCCATACATCGGGTTCGCCAAATGGCGTCCGTCGATATGGAAGGTGAACACGGGGTGGATATGGTCAAATAAATCGAGATTTTGAAGCGCACGTGCGTCCTTTCGCTCCAAAATGGGATTTGCTTGCTCCCTGATGGCGCTTACCTAATGTGCCACTTGACCAAACAAAGTCGGGAGCTCTTGGCAGTTTCGTTACGTCATGATGGCAATGCGGACCACTGCTTCGCAACTCACGCCTGGAACGCCTACAAGGCCCATGTCTTGGCGTTAACTATCATATCGCCGCGCCGAGACCGCGAATCGAGTCAAGAGTGGGGTCGTTTAGCTCCTTGAGCGCACTTCGTCCTGTGGGATAGCCCATCCTGGCCGAAAAGGCCGAAACGAGCGTGTGTGATGCGCTTCAGCCGACGCGCTTCGTCGGTTGAGGGCACCCAGAAACATCCGGTCGAATCACCCATTTATTCGCTTAATGTAACCGACAGGAGATAGATGCCATCACCTGTCACTGGAGGCGTCTGAATTGTCATGAATACTTAGGAGCATGTTGCTCGAGAGTGTTATGACCAAATTTTTTCTTGGCACTGGTTCACGAGACTGGTTGGACCTCGACCGACAACTCAAGCGCGTACCTTGAAGGAGATGTACGGGGATGGGCGGGCCCAAGGTGGAGTATAAATAACAGAACTCACAGTAGTCGTCAAAGCATCAGCTCTACAGCAGTTCTACTACTACATCTTCTTTCAAAAAAATCCACAATGAAGTCCTTCACAATCGCCGCTTCTGTTCTCGCCGTCGCTGGCTCAACTCTCGGTCGTACCTTCACGGTCTACAACGCCTGCCCCTTCACTATCTGGCCGGCTGTCTTCGTACGTTCTATTTTCATCTTCTCTCATTTTTCAGAACTAATTAGTTTTTCGTATCTAGACTGACCTGAACGTCGGCTCCGCCGTCCCGGCCATCGAGACCGGCTGGGAGGCCAAAGCTTATACCAAGCGTACCTTCACCGTTCCCGACAACTGGAAGGCTGGTCGCATCTGGGGTCGCCGCAACTGCAACTTCTCCACCAACCCTGGCCCCAACTCGTGTGCCGACGGTGGCTGCAATGGCGGTCTCAAGTGCGACCCTCGCACCGGCACCGGTGTTCCCCCTGCGAGCGTTGCTGAGTGGACTCTGAGCGCTGGTGGAGGGGTTGACTGGTACGATGGTGAGTATATAAACATGAGACAGTGGTCAGGCAATAACTAGCTTGCTATGCCGCATATAGTCTCCCTTGTCGATGGGTACAACCTCCCCATGCGTATCTCTAACAACGTTGGGTGCCCGGTTGCGGAATGCGCCGTCGACCTTGGCCCGAACTGCCCTGCTCCTCTCAAGGGGCCCTTCGATGCCAGTGGCTTCCCTCTCGGCTGCAAGGTGAGCTTGTACCCATTCGTTTTAGTCGTTCATCCAAACTAATCTTGTACTTTTACAGTCTGCTTGCGTCGCCAACCTCGACGGGAACCAAGCCAACTCGGGCAACTGCTGCTCTGGTTCGCACAGCACCCCTCAGACGTGCCCTCCGTCTGGCGTCCAGTACTACTCTTACTTCAAGAACGCCTGCCCCAAGTCCTATGTCTATGCTTACGACGAGTCCAGCGGCACCGCGCTCTGGACCTGCCCCACTTCCAAGAAGGCCGATTGTAAGTTCGATTGTTGCTCTACTCCGTGCCTGCTACCGTATGCTCACTTGGGTTTTGTTTCTAGACACTCTTACCTTCTGCCCGTAAAATGTTTAGAAGATAAGAAGGACAGGACTAACATGACTGGCTTGCAAAAATTTCTGTTGTTTCTACTTGACCAATTCAATGCTTGAGTTTGTCTTGCCTCGTTCTGTGCGCTAGCAGACCTTCCCTGAGATACGAGTCTGAGTCACCTGGCCTCAAATCAGCGCGCTTCTTGCCGTATAACGAGCCACATCAATGTTTGAGCAGCACCTCTTACGATTGGAAAGAGGTCCCAGCACCGGTACATTAAACAGTCAATAGCCGAGGAACGAAGAGCAGCAAGCAATATATCGCACTTAAAGTCCTGATTCGTTTGGTTTGAGCTGGAATTCTGCCTAATATGGATAATTGGGAAACCAACGATTCAGCCCTGTATATCGGATTCGGTCAACCCGAGTATTTCTCCATCTCTATTCTTAGGATCTGGAAATAGGTAAATCCTTATAGCCCCATATAGTTGCCTTTATGAGCAATTCTAGCACAAACTGAGCGAGCTGACGGTTATCACGTAAAAATCTAATAGAAATGGCCACAGAGCGGCTGTGTTGGGGCTCGCTGCCCTGAGGTCGAAGACTTGGCTCATATCACCACTCCGCAAGCAAATACCTTGTAATAAACTTGACCAATATGCCAGAATATACTGACAGTCGCATGGGAGTCAAATATACAAAAAAGACTGAACATTATTAAGAGCGCATACATCCCGGCTACGGCACAACTCTACCTCAGTCCTTCTAGGGTTACATAATCTATGTCATCAAGTACACCTAATCAAGTTCAGATACATCCTCATCGACGTTATCTGCTCACCTTTTATGAGCTTTCTTGTAAGCTCTGCAATGACGCAGTTACAAGGCGCAAGACCTTTTCGGTCTTCGCTTCCTTCTCACTGAATGACTGTTTTAATTGTTGTAACTCCCGTTCTAAATCTTGGTTAGATTTAATTGCAGCATCACGTTGCAGAATCGCTTCATCCCGCTCGGCTCTAAGCCGCTCAAGTTTTATTTGAATATCGTCACCTTCTACCCTCCGAACACGTTTGGGCTTACTGGAAGCAAGCTCCGCCGCTTTTTGTGCTAGGTCTAGAGCAGATGCTCGAGGACTGCGTGCACGCGCAGGTAGCTCTCCGACCAGGTCCTGAGGAGCATGAGCTTCATTACTGTGTGCTTCCAAGGACTGGCTCCATGTGTGCTGTTGTGTTGATTTAGCCTGCTGAAGTGGCACGAGCTGTGAGGTCGTTGCTGCCTCGTTAGTAAAGCGGCGTTTCTTGTTTTGGTCTGGCCGCTGATTCTCAATTAAAACGCACTTATGCAATAGTATCGTTACCCACCTGAAAGGGGTGGTTCGCCTCCCCTTCTCTTCCCGACTTCTTGCCTGTTGCTTTCAGCACCTGCGTGTCTAGATATGCCTATATGGATTGGTACTCCTTTGACTTCTGCGCATCTAATTCAAAGTCTGTGTGATCAAGGGATTGATGAATACTGCTTACCTGAGATCTGCTTGTTTGATTCGCTAGTACTCGTAGTAATGCCGTACGAAGATTTTGAATATTCTTCTTCAATTCTCTTCACCAACTCTGCGGGACACGCCGCTAGACCGATTGTGATAGTACATGATTTCTTCCAATAACTGGCTTCCTTCGGCGAGTTCAGGTGCTCCTGTAGATCGCGAATTGCGGCCTCCGTTTTGAACGCGATGTATACATGAGTAATCTTAGAGCTTGAGCTGCGGTGGCGATGAAGTTGAAGACTAAAAGAGATATCGGTGGGACGTTGCTACTTTATCATAATGCCACGTACATGGACCCAAATTTTGCAAAGAACGCGTGAAAATGGTCATTGCTGGGTAACTCTGTGCCATCACGAGAGTAGATGTCAACAATTTGTTGGCCGTGATGGCCCGTCGAAGCAAACTTGCTTTTCATAGCTTACATCCAACGGCGGATGACGGTACGGTAAGGGCCGAGATTAAGTTTTGGCCATTTTCAAATAGCGTTTCCTTGATTAGCGCCGAGTGACGCCTGCAGCTCGTTTAATCGAGCGCGAAACTTCCTGTTCAACACCCAGGAGCTTGTTGAATTAACCACACTTACAGTCTGTCGCTGCCATAAGTCAAAATCGCTATTCTCATTTTCTTTCTATAAATCTCAATGTGGTTTGTTGTCTAATCGACTCCGTCATACAATAATCATCGTCTCGAGCTCAGCTCTCGTTGACTTAGCTATCCTTATCCGACACAATCTGCTCTATCTGATCGTGTAGAGTGTTGGAAATCTACTGTATTCTGAATCCCCTACTGTATCTGGAGGTTCTAGCCCGATCAAACACATGAACTGCCATGCTGATTCTCGGCATTCGCTGGATGCCCGATAACGCATCACCTCAGAGGGTTGAAGCGCAACACTCTTACTTACGTTATACTCAGCGTGGCCTCACACAGGGATCAAAGTCATAACCTGTGCGTGCCCTCCGCCTTGGACCAAAGAGCTGCTACGAGTATTCTTCCTGTCAATACTTATTGCTCTCTTTTACCGCTGTTATGTTTGGTCTTCTGACTCGCCCCCTTGAGAGACCGTATCGTTTGCGCTGGGTTAGCATAGTTTTCTACCTCGGAGCCATTGTGTTTATTCCCCTCCTCACTCTCCTAAACGGTATGTGACATCTCCTCTGTGGCTACGGTTGGGGCATGTGAACCTCAGTCCCAAGTGGTTCTCGCTGGTTATGAAACCGTAACCGTGCATAGACCTAAATTTGGTGCCGACAACGACGTCTGGTGGGCCCCGCGCAGCTTACCTAGTGGACTTCGGTTCCATACTAGTGGCGGAACATGTCAACCAGCAGATCTGCCGTTGAATGTCCCACTTAGAACGAATTCATCTTTACGGTTGTTCACTTACGGTGAGTGACCAGAATACCTCTCACAGGAGCCGATGCTAACAGTCCCACATCTCTTACTTCTAGCATTTAGTAACTTCAAGGCCAACACCATCGACCCACGACCATCTACATCTTACAGCGCTAATGCTCTGGACGGGTGTAGGGTAGAAACAATGAGTCTTTCGTTAGAAGAAGCCGCGTATATGTCCCTCAAAGTGGAAGTGAGTCATTTTAGCTGGAAAACAAAGCAAACTAAGATATCAAACTACTATTTTCAGTCAATTGTTCAGTGCTCTGATCTCCCCGAAACTCCCGCTTTCCGGACTACATTCCACCGGACCACAAACTACCCCTTTATGGAGGACACTGTTAGAGAGTATCTCGATTTTCAAATAAAATCTAGCCTATTGGGCAACCGTGTCCTACCTCTGCACTCGGGCCCAGCAAACGACAGTTCTCCCCTCAACGTCCTTGGCGCCCTTGATGCGCTTGGCGCCGACATGATCCAATCGTTATGGGGGCGCTTTGTATATTTAAACAACCGGAATGACTCGTCACAATTGACTATCAAGCCTGCTCTAACTACCATAGAATGGGAGCCGAGGGAAGGATGCGAAACGAATGACGGACTGTGCAACTTGGATATTACGGACGTTAATCGCATGTTCTCAAGTCGAACCTATGCTGAGGATAGTATGCAATCATGGGATGGTATTTACTATGAGGCTCTTAATGTCACAATGGTCAATATTCTTATTGCCGTGCGCGACGCTATCCAGTAAGTAGTGACAGTAATGATATTAAACACTATGAAACCAACTCATACGAGCTAATACGAATTACCAGCTTCGAACTTAAACATAATACCACGGCCAATATATTCACCAGCAAAGACTATTTCGCTAGCCGGATTCACAATGATGATCAAGCTACAAGTATGCGCAGGGATTTGGAGGTCAATACAGGGCGGAAACTTGATATATGCACTTGGTCGTGGGGCTGTGTTCAATCTCCAAACAGTTGGGCTGGGAGCTTGACAGCAATGAATGGGCTGGTTAACAACTTGACCATTCCAATCCAAGCGTCGTTAGACGAGCAGTCACCTAGCGTGTTTGTAACAGATTATTTATGTCCCGTCTTCCAGCTCAAGTCGACTAGCGATTTAATTGTATCAGTCTTTTCCGGTACGTATCCTATTTGTTTCATTTTGGTACATCGCTAAACTCGGTAACCTCTTCGGTCACAGGAACTTTCGCCATGTGTGCAACGGTCTACGGGATATTTCTGTGGTTCACGGCAGAACTAGACGAGAAATACGAAGAACGGGCGCATCTAAAGGGTACGATTAACCGATCGGCTGTATTTTCGCGTTTTCTGACATGTCACACTCTTACGAACAGACCTCGAAGCTATACCGCTTACTACCCAGCATCGGGACAGCTCTGATGGCTTGGCGGATCACGGGGCTGAAACTTCTGGCGCTAACTCGCCCGGAAGTCCAACCCGACTCTAACGTAAATGTCTCTGCAACTGTATAACTTAGCCTTGTGTGTATGCTGCATTTTCGGTATGATATTTCGTTCAAGCTTACTTCTATTAACTGAGTATACTCGCGATTTTGAATTTTGACAACCAGAAGTATTGGGTTGTTCGGGATTCTCTTATCTGAATATGAGCCCAGACAGCTATATGGAGTATTAAGACACGACCAAAGAGCGATAGGCAATGGCGCTGTATATATTCTCAAGTAAACGTGCCTAACCACCCTGGACTACTGGTCCACGGTGATGGGTATCCGTCTGAAACAGGGAGCTCGGTATGAACCCGAAGGATTCGGGTACAATAACACCCTTGTTTATGTTTTGTAGATCTTGTTACTACATCATGTCCTGTCTCCGATGATATGTAAGCTACCTGACTCACAATGTTGGCTTATTGACCCTGGGAACTCAAGCTTCTTGTGCTCTCCAGTTCTGAGTCAACTACCACATTTCGTCGGTGACTGCTCTTGTGACAGAAAGCGCCAATCGGTCCAACAGGTACTATTTTGCTTCCGCTGTACCTACTCACCTGATCTCGCTCGAGCGAGATGAACGTACTTCAGAGTATGAACCCCTACACCTCTATCGCGATAAAGGACAGCCAGTCGCTTTCGTTGGAACGCGGACACTTGCAAGTCAACGTCTCGGCAAAATGCCGATGACTCTCCGAGTGACAGGTCCAAAAAGGCCGGCAATTTCTGCAGACGAAAAGACCCAACTCACTTCGGAGCGTTAAAGACAAATGGGGTTAATTGACCGATATTCGGAATTGGTATAAACAAACCAGTTGCTTGCACAATCAGGCACAGCATGGAACATACAGGAAGGCGCGCCCGCTTTGTTCGATGTGTCGAGAATTGTGATCCTAACAGTGACGATGTGCTGAGGAGGAACCGTCGGTTCTCAGGGAGCTAGTTTATCCAAAGGTCTAAGTATTTGTCAGCACGGTGTTGGTCCGTAACACGTGCCGGAGAAACCACGGGATATCTTCAGTCAAGCGGCTTGAACACGTTTTGGGTACCAGAGGTATACACACGTTGCGATATAAGCTCGGCGGGCTGCAAGTGGGTAGAAATGAGAGAAATACTGCTTGTAGCGTCTCGAGGATGTGGAGCGGAGTAATTAATGTGCAAGGTCGAAGATTGGCCCGCAAGAAATACGGAAGAAGAAGCACACGTTGCAAGAAGATAGGGTTGTGTGCCTGTATGCGCTGGGCGACAACGTTGGAGCCGGCACGGAGGTCTGTCGGCAAAAATCAGCGGGGTATCGTCGGATTTTGCGAAAATGGACATGATAATACTCGAGCTGTATGCGGCAATCAGCTGGTATATTGTTCAGTATCTGTCGCCGCAAGTACTTGCCACGCTGCGAGTAAACCGCCGGATGAGTCCTTATAATCCTCCGTCCCCTGTATAAATACACGCTACTCTCCTCGAGTTGTTTCCTCAGCCCCGTTGACTACTTTCTCCGCTGCACGTCCAGCTCGTCAACCACACCGGCCCGGATCCCTTTACTACTTACTATGGGAAACAACACCTCTCGTCCGCGCTCTCGCGTCCCCCTTTCCCCTATTGAGAACAAAAAGCCACTTGGCCGCCCGGAGCCAAAGACGAAGCGCAGCGATTCCGATAGCACTCTTCACACCAACGAGCAGCCCGCCCCTAAAACTGCAGTTAAGAAGGAGACAGTAGTACAAAAGAAATTAGGCAAAGACTTCTTGTGGGGATTTGCCACCGGTACGTACTTGATTTTTTTTCCGCCATTTTTCTCATCATATTTTTAGCATCCTTTCAAATTGAGGGTTCTACAAATACCGACGGGCGCGGTCCCTCGATTTGGGATCAGTTTTCGCGCACTCCTGGCAAGACTAAGGATGGCCGTGATGGTGATGTTGCCACCGACTCCTACCGCCTCTGGCGCGAGGATGTTGCCCTTCTGAAGGCCTACGGCATCAAAGCATACCGCTTCTCAATTTCATGGTCGCGTGTTATCCCACTCGGTGGCCGAAACGACCCCGTCAATCCTCTGGGTATCCAATTCTACTCGGACCTGATCGACGAGTTGCTCGCCGCAGGAATTACTCCATTTGTCACCATCTATCACTGGGATTTGCCCCAGGCACTCCACGATCGATACGGCGGTTGGTTGAACAAAGACGAGATCGTGCAGGATTATGTTCGCTATGCGAAGGTGCGCCTGGCCGAGGGTTGTGGCTACTCGTTGGTTGCTGACGCCGTTACAGGTTTGCTTCGAATCATTCGGTGACCGCGTTAAGCACTGGCTTACCGTGAACGAACCGTGGTGCGTTGCCATTCTCGGGTATGGCCGTGGGGTTTTCGCGCCTGGTCGTTCAAGTAATCGCGCAATCAGCGAAGAGGGTGACTCTCGCACTGAGCCATGGATGTAGGTTGGATCCCTTTGGTTGAGTGCGGCCTGGGAGCTAATGGATTGCATATAGCGCCGGCCACAGCGTCATTCTTGCGCACGCCTACGCGGTCAAGCTCTACCGCGAACAATTCAAGCCAACTCAAAAGGGACAAATTGGCATTACTCTCAATGGCGATTGGGCAGAGCCGTACGATCAGACACAAGCAAACATCGATGCTGCTCAGCATGCCTTGGACTTCGCCATCGGCTGGTTCGCCGATCCCATTTATCTCGGCCACTACCCCGCATATATGAAGCAGACCCTCGGTGATCGGCTGCCTCAATTCACTGAGGAGGAGCTCAAGGTCGTGAAGGGTTCCGGAGACTTTTATGGCATGAATACCTACACTACCAACCTATGCAGTACGTTGGATTGCTTCCGCCTCTACATAACACAAGATCTGATGTATTCATGAAACTATAGAGGCTGGCGGCCGTGACGAGTTCCAAGGCAACGTCGACTACACTTTCACCCGGCCCGACGGCTCGCAACTCGGTACCCAAGCACACTGTGCGTGGCTCCAGGCGCACCCCGAAGGCTTCCGCAAGCTTCTCAACTACATCTACAAGAAGTACAAACTTCCCATCTTCGTCACTGAGAACGGATTCGCGGTTATGGAGGAAAACTCGATGCCTCTGGTTGACGCGTTGGCGGACAAAGATCGGGTTGATTACTTCACCGGCAACACCAAGGCGCTCGTGGATGCGGTGTTCATCGACGGTGTGAAGATTCAGTCGTATTTCCCCTGGAGTGAGTATTATCATATAAAGACTTCATGGGTGGCGTGTGCTAACTTACTTTATCTCTTCAGGTTTCCTCGACAACTTCGAGTGGGCCGATGGGTACGGCACTCGCTTCGGTGTTACTTACGTAGACTATAACACGCAGAAGCGCTACCCGAAAGACTCTGCCAAATTCCTCATCAAAGTACGTGCTACTGTATTTTCTAATCATTTAGCAACAATCAACTGACTATATGCGCTTATAGTGGTTCAACCAGAATGTTGAGAAGTAGACCACTTTTTCCTATCAAATTTCGTTATGCTCCTGGGTTGTTCTTTCCTTCATGCTTGATCTATGGTTCCCACTTTCATTCTACAATTTCTTTTTCTTTTTCTTTGTATTATATCGCCGGAGCTTTGGGTAGTTGTAGCCAGATATGACCCTCATGAACTAAGCTTATAATTTCTTCTCCGCTTCGGCTTCTGCCGGGTCACGATCTAAGATGCATAGCCGTGAGCGCCTCGCGAAGCTACCGAGTGAGTCTCGGTACGACAGCGGAGGATTCCATACCTTGTCGGCGTATCAACTGTCACATGGATCGTTGGGAAGGGTGTTTGAGCTCCGGAGTAACCCCTCCCAGAGATTCACTAACGATGGGTCCACTACCGGATCGCGACTATACAAGCGATTGAATGGGAAGTTGCATAGAGAGATGCTAGCCCCGCCAGATCATTTAAGCGTCGAGGCACGATTCAATGAAGCGATCTAGGTCAAAATATTGTTATTTGCTAATTAAAGATTCGACCAATAGGATATCACGCCGGCGCAGAAAGCAAGGCAAAATAAATCAGGCATTAGACGGGCCGGAAGGAACCAGGCTATTCAAGAAAGATGTTACTCGTTATCCGAACTCGAACTCGAACTCGAGCTCGAAGCATCGCTCATATCATCAAGTGGTATCGTCATATAGTCGTTTAAGCTACAGAACCCATTAACTGGGTTAGTTTAATCAATTTTCATTAGATCGGACCAACCAATGCACAAATGGCCGCAGCTCCTCCAGCACAGGTCTTAGTGTCTTTTCCAGGAAGTCTTTACGCAGCACCTGCGCATCGGTGAATCTTCGAAGCGGAATGTCAAGTGAGATTCGGGTTGGAAATCAAGAGATAGAGACACGAGAGCTTACCTATGAACTACGGCGAAACTTCGACACTTCAAGAGGTCGATATCCCTGCAAAGTACGGGGATTAGCTGTGCCACGCAAGTAGGCGGAATCAGTCATGCCACGCTCCCAGGGGTGGTATTCCCGCTTGATAGGAGAGAAAGGGGTGGAACCCGGAAATAATTCAGAACACGTTTCTTACCGATGATTCTTGTCCACACCAGCAGGCGCCACTTTCAGCTCATCCTCTCCTCCGAAGATACTTTGACGCTTAGGCTCTTGGCCTTTCTTGGTGGCGAGAGGTTTCGGTGGTCCAAATAGCTTAACGAAAGAGGGTTCAGCGATAATTTGCCGGAGGCGACGGCCGTGGTTGCGAAAGATCACGTTCCTGAACGGAAAAGGTAAACCGAGCGGGCCATGCGTCGCCGTGGGTATACTTGCCTGATGCTTTGCACCTCGTTTTTGCCCGGACACCATACACCAGCTGCAATCAGGCTCTCGTTTCCAGGTTTGACTAGTGGGTAAGGGAGGTGAGGGACAGACACGAGTTTCGTTGATAAGTCACTCACTTGAACTACACCATTTTCGGGCTAGGTCAACTTTAGACTACAGGAAAATGATTTGCTACTTACATGTGATCTAATCATAGACGTCAGTGGTACGTCGGCAGGGGTACGAAGAGAAGAAGGCTCACATGCCGCAAATATGCCTTTACGACCCGAGCGTGAAGTACTTGCCGAAAAGTTGCGCTTATAGGGTGTTTTATCATTGCTGAAGCGCATCTATGGAGTATTCAAATAAGTAAACTGAATGCTAAAAGCAAGGCATCAAATGTTTACTTACATCGCGATATATCCTGTGAATCACATCCTTGGGAGGCAAGGGCGGAACCTCATCATCGACCTCGACCAGCACTGTGATCCACGCTTCGACAAACGCGACCCACTCCTTCTCGGCAAGCCTAAACACAGGTTCTAAATACCCCGGTCAGCAATCACCGAAGTCGGCATCTGGCCAAGTTGGGAACGCACCATGCAGTTTGAACCATTCCCGATCGTTTTTGGCGGGATCTTGTAAATTCATTAAGAAGTCGAGCGTATTCTGGGAGATTTGCCCAGGGGGAACTAGAATCGAGATCCATGTCAATCTCAAAACTAGATTAGGTTGGAGTAGTAAGTTTAGAACTTGCCTCGTCCAGTTTCGGGTGTCTTGATGATCTTCCCAACTACCACCGCCCCGTCGTCGTCGTCTGAAACGTATTCTTCCTCGCTATCTTTCTTCTTGGACGCCCTCCCAACACTCTTCCGCCCGCCGACGCCAGTACTCTTCCGCCCAGTCGTACCAGCGCTCTTTCTCTTGCCCCTACTCTTGAGGTCCTCATCTTGATCCGAGGCATCAATATCTTCGTCAGAGTCTTCTTTCTTGGCTGCCTTGCCAACGCTCTTCCGCCCACGTGTGCTGGTGCTCTTTCGCTCGCTCGCGCTAGTACTCTTCCGCCCGCTAGTCGTAGTGCTCTTCCTCCCGCTCGCCTTCACCCCCTTCTTTAGTGGGCTCGCGCTAGCTGCCCGCTCCGCAATCTTATGTGGTCCAAAGTCCGATTCGTCGTCCAACACATCGCTTCCAACCTCCATGGTCTCCAACGCAGCTTCTTCAGCCTCAGATTCATCCAGGTCGCCTTTGGTCTTGATCCTGGAATCATCAAGTTTAGGATCGTAGTCAGCTGAACCGCGAGAGCGTGAGTCCTCAGACGGAGTAAGGGAGGCCGAAGAGTGAGTGAGCTCGCGCATGGAAGAGTCATATTCGTCCTGGTGTTGCCGGGTCCTACGAGTGCTAGTGGAGGCCGATTTGCGAGACCTAGTAGTTTTAGCACTCTGTGGGGTAGTCGTGGTGGCCTTAGTCTTGGTTGTTGCTTTAGTCTTCCCTTTGGCACGAGGTTTGACTGGCGAGACGGGGGCAACGGCTAGCTCGTCCTCGGACGACTCGGCGTCTGAAACATCTTCCTTGGTGGCAACCACGACTGCAGTTTTCCTAGGCCTTTTAGGAGCAGGTTTACTAGGAGAGTGAACATTCGCTTTGGCCTTGGCCGCAGGTGTCTTCTTGGCTGGGGTTTTCTTCTTTGGAGAGACGACAACAACCTCTTTTTCTTCCACACGCTCGGTGGAACTTGCCCGCTTGCGTTTCCTACTCCCAGAGGCGGTAGGTTCTTCCGGTTGAGACCCAAGGCCAACTACAGACTTGAGTGTAGACGTAATCTTCGAGACGATGGAAGGCTTGGATGTTTCGTGGTCTGACTCAGAGTCGCTAGAAGACTCCTTCACGGACTTTTTGGTACGACGCGGTGGCATGCTGTTTCTTCAAATAGTTTTACCATATAGTTAAAGTGTCATAAACACTGTACACATACCTGTTATGATAGTTGGGGGAGGAAACAGTGGTGGTGGTCGAGAGCGAAGATCAACACAGCCGACTGGCATGCAAGACGCGCTCTGCGTGACGTCAGGATCCTGGATACTCAGTAAGCGCCGGAACGCGTCCTAACCAAACAGTTTGCAAACAACTCACCTTAAACTCGACCGCTGTTTTTATCACCAGCAACCACGGAACTAACTATTAATACTCTCCTTTGTCGAGTGAGAAAGTTTTAAAGGACAAATACACACGCAAGACTGCTCATAGTTTTTATTTTCATTTTTATTTAAGATCAGTCATGGAAACGACAGCCCAAACTGGTAACCCCGCGACGAAACGTCCTCGAGTTGATTATACCTCTCGCCCAAATCCGTCCAGGTCTACAAGGCCTATCGAAGAGGTCTCTTGCTCTTTAGCTTCAAAAGTATGGGCAATAGCCTGTACTCAGCTTGACGCCTCGGTGCAAACCTATTTCGACGTTTCCTTTACACTCGGTGCAGCCTCCCAAGATCCCCTCCGCGTATTCAGTCCCACCTTAGAGTCTTCGGAGAACATTGACGATAAAATTCATCGGTTGGATCTTAACATACAGAAACTCCAACAAGCACGAGTAACCCTCTGTCTTGCCAGAACTTGTAACGCAAAGCTAGCACCGATCAATCGCCTTCCTCGCGAAATATTATCGCACATCTTCGAGCTTCTTGTCATTTCTGAGTACTGGGAGCTCTCTTTTGGTCGCAATGAGCATGAAGAAGATGGTTCAACGGGCAGTTGTCAATTCAAGCTCCCGAAGCAGCAATATACTCTTTCTCAGGTCTGTACTCACTGGCAGCAAGTCATGACTACCCCTGCTCTCTGGTCGCGTATTGATCTGGTTATGTCGGGAAAATATCAAGAGGTATTCTATGCTCGTGCTTCGCATTTTGTCTCTCGCGCTGGCAACGCACCATTAATCATTCAAATACATGAACCGACACACTCTAGCCCGTCTGACATCCAACGGTTGACTGAGTGGCTAGCTCCAGTTGCAGGTCAAATATACTCACTGGATGTTTCAGAGGGCCTAGCCACTCATGAAATGGTAGATTCTGTTTTGAGGACCTGGCTCAAACACGGTACTCCTGGCACCGTCAAGGAGCTTACTCTCTCGGCAAATAGTGGTGTCCATTTCATAGCACCCGTTCCAGGCCCAGGCTCAGCGCAATGGGAATATATTATCTCTTCAGAGGGGTTCGAGAATTTCTTTCGGCCAATTACTATGCTCCGGGTGTCGAACGTGTTCCCTCGTTGGGAAAGCCACGCATACTACGGACTTACTCACCTTCAGTTGGGCGATGGCTCCATCACCGAAGCTCAACTTGTGGCGGTTCTTTTCAGTAGCCCCCTACTTTGTACCCTCTCCTTTGGCCTCGCAATAACAGATGCCGATTCATTTGACACCCTGAAGGCATCCGTTTAGCTCCGCGACTTGAATCTTCTGAACCTGTATACCAGTATTGCAGCCGCCAGACTTGTTCTGCGATTGATAGCGCCGGGTTCTCGTCCTCTTAGGATGTCACTCGACCTCAACCACGGCACAGAACCTGTGCGAATTTACCGACGCAGAAGAAGTGCAGGCGTTCTTAGGACGATCGAATGTAACGACGTGTCACTTTGGCGCACCAATACACACATTTTCGAGCCCATGGTTTCCCAAAGCGCTGAGAAGACTACCTCACTTACGCACGCTGTGCCTTCGACACCAAACGTTTCTCGACGACTACCCGGGATCCGAAGAAAGAGACCACAACTCGGCCTTCGTATGTCCTGAGTTGTACTCGTTATGCATAATCTCGTGCACTTTAAACCTGGGAGCGTTGAAAAAACTGCTCAAGGCACACGCCATCAAAGTTCTTAGAATTCTGTGCTGTACCTTGGAGCCGAAGGTGCAATCAGAGCTGGAGATCAAGGTGATTGAGGATGAGTTGTCAAAGTTGGTCCCCAATGTTAGATTCTACGCGGACAAGAAAGGCATTGTAGATCTATATTTAAACTGGGAATTTGTCTGTTTCTAATGCTGGTGAACGAGAGGTTGACGCCCCGTGTCCCCCTATATAATTGCGTTGGCTTTGTGCTTTCCTCTGGCGGTGGTTTGAGCGCCAATTGCTTGCTATCAAAGCCAAACAACAAATACCGCCAAGCGGCGCTTAGTCCTAGACCAAGACCGCCACCTACCACCAGCAACTACAGAACTAACTACTAATTCTCGCTGAGTTAGAAAACTCTAAAGAATAGGCGCGCACCTGCTTGCTCTCAAATCTTTTTTTAAGATTGATTATCATGGAAATGACGAAACAAACCGGTAATCAAACTACGGAACACCTCCGAGTTGATTATGTCCCCCAACCAAATCTACCCACGCCGACAAAACCTGTTGAGGAGACTCCTTGCCATTCGATTATAAAAGAACGGGCAGTAACCTGTGCTCAGCTTGAGACCTCGGTGCAAACGTATTCCGACGTTGCCTTTACAGTACTGGTCGATCATCTTCCTTCCGAAATATTATTGCATATCTTTGAGCTTGTTATTATTTATGAGTACTGGGGTATCTATCTTGGCGGCTATGAGCATAACGAAGAGGATTTGATGAACAGTCCCATTAAAATCGAGTTTCCAAAACAGCATCATACTCTTTCTCGAGTCTGTGCTCGCTGGCAGCAAGTTGTCACTAGCGCCTCTGCTCTTTGGTCGCGTATTGACCTTGCTGTGTCGGGAAAATACAAAGAAGCATTCTATGTCCGCGCTTCGCATTTTGTCTTTCGTGCTGGCAACGCGCCGTTGATGATCCGAATACATGAACCGACACCTCCTAAATCATCCGACATCGAACGATTAATGAATTGGCTAGCTCCTGTTGCAGGTCGGGTGTATTCATTGGACGTTTTAGAGGGTATAACCACTTCCAGTATGGTAAATGATATCCTAAACACCTGGCTCAAACTGGGTGTCCCCGGCACCATCAATGAGCTTGCTCTTTCGGCTGGGGCTAGTGGTATCTATTTTTTGGAACCAGCTCCAGGCTCGGGCTCATCCTCAGGCTCAGACTCGGCGCAATGGAAATACGATATCTCTTTGGAGGCATTTGAGAGCTTCTTCCGACCTATTACCACGTTACGATTGACAGGTGTGTTCCCCCAATGGGACAGTCACGCATACCACGGACTTAATCATCTCCACCTGGACAAAGGCCCTATTACTGAAAATCAGCTTGTGGCAGTCCTTTCTAGTAGTCCCTATCTCTGTACGCTCTCTTTTGGTCTCACGGTCACAGGAACCGCTCCGGCCGGCACCCGAAAAGGGCCAATTTATCTCCGCGACTTGAATATTCTTAATTTGTAGACCCCTACAATTGCAAGTGCCAAGATTGTTCTGCGATTAATAGAGCCTGGCTCTCGCCCACTCAAGATGTCACTCGATCTCATCAAAGAAACCGACATGCGTGATTTTGCTGAAGGAGAAGAAGTGCAGGCGTTTTTTGGGCGATCAAACGTAGCGACATGTTATCTTGGTTCGGTAGAACACACGGTTTCACCATGGTTCCCCGAAGTATTGAGAAAACTACCCCATTTACGCATGCTATGTCTTCAAGGTCAATCGTTTCTCAACAGCAACTTACATTCCTACAACAAAGAATATGTGGCACCCCACGTATACCCTGAGCTACGCGAGCTATGCATAATCGACTGTAGTTTAAACTTGGGAGCGTTGAAGCTATTCCTCAGCGCACACTCTATCGATATTCTAAGGCTCCAGGGTTGCGTCCTGGACTCAAGGGAGCAATCGGACCCGGAGATGTTGAAGACGCTCGAAGACGAGTTGTCCAAGTTGGTTCCCAATGTTAGATGTTATACGGACAAGGGGGGCTTTAAAGATCCGTATTTGAATTGAAACTTTATCTACTTCTGATGTTGACGAATGGGATATTGACGCTCCGCACCAACGTATATAATTGCTTTGGTCTTATGCTTTACAGAGCAGTACTTGTAAATTCGTTAAGCTCCATGGTTTACCCTTCCAGTAGTTGAAATGATTAATCTGATCTAAGAAATAGCGTACTTTCAGCAAATACATACGACATTGGTTAAGTATCAATAGCACACTGCGTTCTATAGTTAATGCTGTGTTATACAGCAACTGATGGTTCGGGTTCGCAGGGATAAAAGAGGGGGGGAGCTTGCGAATCACGCTTGGATGCCGTCGGGACCCTCCTGGGTGCTTTCACTCCCATATATATGCGCTATATATTGTCGTGTTAGTGCTTTCGGGGCACTCCTAGCATCTATATGTGCGCATTTGACACAAATCTAGTGTCTATGATCCCAGCCAGGTGCTGAGTCCACCAGCCAATTAGTATTACGTCAGCGGAGGTTTGACGCCGATTGCAACCTGATCTCAACCACCGTAAGTACCAAATAGTGATATTCCAAACCATCGAGTTCACATTCAACCTACTCATAAAATCTCGTACCTCCCACTCAGACATTCGAACTTCCAAGGCGCGTAGTTACATTTGGGTCGGTGCATCCTATTCCTAGCTCATGCTCTATGGGGACTAACCCACCGGCTGCCGCGGAACAGAAAACTACTTGCGTACTGGAAATATCAGCACACTTGGACTCTAGTTCGGCGTTATTCTTCGTCTCGCTTGTGCTACCCTTGCTACTCTACTAGTTCTATGTATACTGTCGAAGAACCTACGTATCTAGACGCGATAAAAGAATGGAAGACGGCTAACCGCCTCCTGGCTGAGTCTCTGTGCCGCTATCTTGACGCATGTCGTACACTCGAGGCCGTCTGCCTGGACCAATTTCATGCGCTCACGCGCAGTCCGCTAGGCGTTCAGACCGCAAACGAGGTAAATAAAGAGTTGATTCATCTTACCCTCCATCGCAACAAACTCGATCAGGCTCAGGTGGCAATGAGTGTGATCCGGAACCAGTCTCCAAGGCTGATGCCAGTTAATATCATTCCTCAAGAAATACTATCTCATATATTTCATCTTGCCGTGATCTCGGATTATTACAACTTTTTTGCCCCCGACGGTACAAGGGACACCGGCGAATCACACACTACTGGGGGTAAACCCAACATCAAAGTCCCAGATTTCCCCTACCGGATATCTCGAGTTTGCACGCAGTGGCATCGGCTAGTTTTTAGCACTCCAGTTCTCTGGTCATACATCGACTTAGTGGTCTGGGGGTCTTATAAAGACATGTTTTATACTCGTGCCTCCTGCTTTCTTGAGAATGCTACCGGCGCATCTTTGCATCTTTGCATCCATGAGCCCACATACAACGTATCGTTACAGGAGATCGAACGCTTGACTGACTGGTTAGCTCCTGTTTTTAGTCGAGTCCGCTATTTGGGTATTTCAGAAGGGAACAATGCTCCTGGTATGATACAATCCGTCATAAACTGCTGGTTCAAAAACGGCAACGCCGGCACTATAAGGGGACTTACCCTGTTGCGCTATCCCGTTGATCAAACCCAGTCTATTGAACTTACTTCAGTCTCCAACCCGGGACCGTGGCAATTTAGTATTTCTCCACATCAACTCGAGGAGTTTTTTCAGCCGATCACTGTGCTGCGGCTTCATGGTGTACTGCTTCGTTGGGATAGTCTGGCATATAGAAGGCTCCTACATTTGCGTTTGGGCTCGGGTTCGATCACCGAATGGCAGCTCCGAGACTTAATCTCCAGCAATCCTCAGCTTCGTACTCTTGCTTTTGGCCTTGATGTGACAGAGACGGCAGCGCGTAACATCCCGCAAACATCGGTACACCTCCGGGACCTATCGATTCTTAATCTAGATGCCATGAGTGATATCACTCAAGCTTGGACTATACTCCGTTTACTTGCACCTGGCCGACAACCATTGAAGTTGGCCATGCAAATCAACACATGTGCATCTTTTGACGACTTTATTCAAATGGAGGAGGCAAGAGCATTTCTTCAACGATCGCGCGTTACAAGAGTTTATCTAACCGGACAGCCTATAAATACCAACTCCCCCTTCGACGTCTGGTTGCTCAATGCCCTTGAACAATTGCCCCATATGCAAGCCCTGTACATCCAAGATCAATCATACCTCGACGAATACCCAGCATTTAATCCGGGCGGTGGTCTCAAGAGTAATAATGAACGCTCGAGTCTCCGTAACCTAGCTATGGTCCACTGTGAACTTTATTTGGATGCGCTCAAGCAGCTGCTTCGTGCGAAATCAATTGATTCGCTCAGACTATGGGACTGTAGCGTGACCTTCGATCAGACATGGCAAACCCCCCTCGATGTTGAGGAGCTAGAATCCGAATTACGTGAACTGGTCCCACATGTGGAATGTTACGAAGATAGTCCGAACCATTCTGACTTGTGTGTTGATTGGGGCTTTGTGGATTTCTAGAATCTAGCTGTGTGTATGTAAGAGCCCTAATAAAATCTATACTTGTTTGACGTTCGACAGCGAATTCACGCATAGTTAACAAAACCAAACCCTGTTGAATTTAGCTGCTTGAGCCTCATGTTACTGCGTACTGCGTTACCTGAACCGGGCACTCGCAACCAACTCCGCGATGAGTAGCACGCTCGTAGGTATGTATGGAAACAGTAACGAGATCGTGGTGGCTAGCGCCCGCGACCAACCGCAAACAACCACCACTATATAACAAAGGTTCGCATTCCCACATCTCTTCCGCTAAATGTCGAGTATGCTTAGCCATGGTCACTAAAATCTCTTTCTTTACGCAATTACCAGAGAATAAATCGACCACAATCCAAACAATAATGCCTGCAATCGCCCGCGCAAGTCACGCTAGCATGAACGGGGAAACAACTCACTTGGATAACTTGGTTCTAGAAAGATCACTAGCTAGTCTCATTGAGCTGATTGTCTCTAAAGCCTCGCTCAGCGTTTCTAGTAGCTCTAACACTACCTTGGGCCACAGCAAGGATTATTCTGCATGCCCTGCGATTGTAAAGGAGTTGAAAGCGGCAGGCGGCCTTCTTGCCGCAGCGGTACAGCATTATCTCGAAGTATCTCAAAAGCTGGAGTCTGACTACTCAAGGCACCTCCCCGTGTTGAAAGGTTTTGGATCGGCCCTGCAAGGTCTTGAAAACATCGACGAGGAACTTGCCCTTCTTGAATCACATCATTCCAAAATATTTCTGGCCAAGGCGACGATAGGCCAGGTTCGAAATCGACGTTCAAAATCGGTACCCATGAACATCCTGTCGCGCGAAATACTTGTCCATATACTTCATCTTGCTATTCGAAGCTCTGGTCAGCTATGGGAGCTCGAGTCCCTGACGTCGGGAATGCCAGGAGCGATTGGGCCTATCGATACGGCCATATCTACGTTAACTCGGGTCTGCAAGTCGTGGCATCAGATCATAGTCAATAGCCCTGTTTTCTGGTCACGTATTGATCTAGTTGCATCCGGCTCACACAGAGAGGTGTTCTATGCTCGTGCCGCTCGTTTTCTCAAACGCGCTGCTGGTACTCCTTTATTTATCCACGTTCACACGCCTGAAAAGGCCACTACGGACGAGATTCAGGATTTGGTTGGTTGGTTGGCCCCAATTGCGAGCCAAATACGGGCTCTGAATCTATTTGAGTCAGGTGTGGATCGTACATTGGCAAACTCAGTGTTAAACTGTTGGACGAAGCATGGAGCTCCAGGGGCCGTTAGAGCACTTTCTCTCAGAACTCTGGGTCCTCGTAGAAATAAATTCATTGAGGCCTGTTGGTGCTCGGATGCAACACTAGCAACATGGAAAGTCAATACCTCGCCGCAAGAACTTGATCGTTTTGTTCGGCCAATCACTCAACTGGAACTACAGGGTATATTCTTTCATTGGGATAGCCAGGCATATCATGGACTCTTGCGCCTACGACTAGATGTTGGCTATATTTCTGAGGTACAGCTTCGAGCGATTCTCATCGAAAGCCCTCAACTCCAAACGCTTTCTCTGGGCCTCGGCATTACACGCGCAGAGCCACGTGGCGTCTCTCCTGCTTTAGTGCAACTTCCTTGCTTGACCAATTTGGACCTCGTGTTGCTCGACATCACAATACTCTGGCTTACCCTTAGGCTTCTAGCCCCTGGTACTCGTCCACTCAAGCTGGCACTTTCCCTTAGTGGAAACGAGAATATTGAATATACCGAAACCGAAGAAATCCAGGCGTTTTTTCAGCGGTCGAATATTACAGATCTCTACGTTCACGGGGCACAAGGTGATTTCGAGGATATGTGGCTTCCTAGTGCCCTGAAACATTTGCCTCATCTCCGCGCGCTGAGGCTTGAAGGGTGTCGTTATGAAGGCAATTTTCCATGGTTTGACGGCAACAAAACCGTTGATGTATGCCCCCAACTTCATACTTTATGTATGTTTGATTGCAAGCTGTATCTGGATGCATTCAAGCGGATGCTTCGTCTGCGCTCTCTTCAAGTGCTCAGGACCAGCAACTGCACGGCATTCTCTGAAGCGGACTTCACCGACGCGACAAAACTCAACATGTCGGCTCATGAGCTGCAAGAAGAATTGTCCCAAATCGTCCCCAATACCAAGTATTGCAGTAGTGAACTGAGCGATGAGGATGATTTTCCGGACTCGCTTTTCGATTGGGGGATTTATAATGTCTAAAATCTGCTGGCTCTCAAGTTTTCTGTTGAACTCTGATTCATATAACGTCAAGCTTGTCGATGTATGGAGTTTGAGACAGCATATACGGAGATGTATACAGATGAACTTTGTCCAAGGTCTCTATGCTCTCGAATGTGATATCTGTTTCCAGTTTCTGGTTTTGCGGTCGTGTTGTGATATATATCAGACTATGTGATATGTTCAACCACATGCAATGCCTACAGCCATTCTAATCAGCCTCCGAATCCAAATCTACCATGCATCCGGGTCATAATTTCTAAGTAGTTCGGTTCGTTCTCGGGAGTGATTTTACCGTGTCGAATCAGGAAGTCAACTAACACTGTTACACAAGAGCAGGGCTATGTTATCACAGGGTGCGTACAAAGCAAGTAAAGAAATTGACAGACCTATTGCACTGTTACGTTTAAATTCCCCCGCAAGCATTTTCTCAACGACATCTTGCCAAGGTATGAGCTACGTTTGACGATTAGATCGGTGGACAAGATCGTATACCAGCGACGAGTAGGGTTGATTAGACGCTTGTGTTTATCACGCAACTTAGTAGACGTACCTCAAAACTCTCTACTTCGCCGTCGAGTGGTTTTGGCACGTATGCTGGGTCATCATCCGAAGGGCAGAGCATATCGTACACATATCTTGTAAAGCACAGGCTGTTAGCTTGGTCCAAATAGGGCAAAGGACGCTACTTACTCTATCTCGGGCTGAAGGTTTCCTCGCGCGTTTCTATTTGAACACGTGAGACCGAGCAGTCATCGTCAAGAGCTGAGCACTTACTGGAAGAAGTAGCTTACGGCCCCGACGGTTCTTAGTAGTTTCCGAGAAACTTCCTCAGATAGGCTTGCCTCTTCTTCGCATTCCTTGACCATCGACTCGAAAGGAGTCATACCGCGCGGGATTCCTCCCGCGACCGAATTATCGAGCATTCCGGGCCATCTGTCGCTGGCTATTAGAGTGCATATAGGTTGTTATGAGAGAGATGTACGTTTGTTTGGTTTTCGAGCGGCGAGGCACCCAGATTCTGTAATCAGATAAATACTATACGATAGTAGATGAGGGGATCGATTGGCCCGCATATAACGCAAAAAATGGGCGACCGACCATGGTCATATGGACCCCGTACCTTTTTTGTCGATTCAAAGTAAGTACATGTCAGTTATACGTCGTCTCGTTCTGAATGAAATGATAC
>WSTJ01000209.1:0-33932 GCA_019623705.1 Ceratobasidium sp. 428
CGACAATAAATCTGGACGAAGCAAGTTCGCCTCTACCGGACTGTCTGGTCTTGGAAATTACAACGTCGATGTCAAGGTGGACGCACCGTTCCCTTGGATGGCAGAACTCCTGGCATGGCCGATAATCGAACGTATTGTCGAGAACGACACTTCCCCGGAGGATGCTGAAACAGGTTTTATCGAGACTCGGGAGGAGTTTGACGCGGCGGTTGTAGACTGGCGTACCAAGGTTGAGCAGGATTTGGTAGATATATGGGGCGCTGGACGGACCGAAGATGACGGAACGGAGGCGAAGTCTGAGTCGTCGACAGGCAAAGGCAAAGGAAAGGCGGCTGCACGCACGGGAGCTGGACGCAACACTCGGAAAACCAAAGAACGGGTGCCTGCCGTCGAATTATCAGCCTCAGAGACTTCGCGCGATCCTATAGAGCTGGTTCTTCCCGAGTTCACTGTTACCTTCACGAAGCCTGACGGCACAACTGCTACAAATCTTTCGGATCTTTCTCCAAATCTACAAATCCTACTTCGCGCCGACACCATGTTCAAGGCTGGTCCTCACCATTCATACCCTGGCGTCGTATCTCCTGGCGGTCAACCTCGGCGGATAACAAGAGCTTCCGGCGAAGAACTTTGTGGGAAACGATATCGATGGAACGCGGAAGAGGTCAAACATGATGACGAGGCGTCGACACTAGCCAAGGTTTTGCTGGCGAAAGTGGGTCGATCTGGAGCAACAACAGCCGAGATGCAGGCACTCCGTGCAAGATTCAGATGCGGGCGGTGTACTCAAACTTTGCCGGAAACCTGGGAGTCACTGGTACGTCGGCATACGCAATCAAATCGCCTTTATTAATGCCTTCCGCCATCTAGGTATTCCATTATCATAAAGAACAAACAAATTGGAAGCAAGCTCGAGACAAAATCCACGAAAACCCCCAATTCAACTTTGTATACCATAACATCCACGATCTTGAGCTGGGAAGCTCCAAGCCATTTGCGCATTTTATGACCCCCGAGGCAACGATTAATTTTGCACTGGGGAGCGCTGCACACGAGCTACATGTCATGACGTGTATGCCATGTGAGCGGATGGATATTCAAGCCAAGCACCTCCATTGGTTTTATTCTTATGCTGAAACTCCGATGGTACACCATCTGCTACATGTGTGAGTGCCTTAGTTGCCCACGAGTAATTTCAGGTTGGCTTATCGTTCGGTTTAAAGACACGATATTGCGCGGCCTATTTGCGGAACACACTACGAGCGCCGGGCATATTTCGCCAATCGGTTTGATGATGAGGATACGGATGAGGATGAGTTCTGGGTATGATTAGTAGAGCCATGGCGGATCTCTGTGCATGATTTTTAAACTAATAAAGTGTTTGCTGCTATCGTTACCGGATGTTTCAATCGTATCATACTAGACTATCAAAACTGCTACCACCGCACCAAAATTAGTATGGTACCATGATAACGGCTCGAGGAGGCTGTTTTCCTCTGTCAAGTAAGGTAGTTTTACGGTCACAATAATAACACTCCTGGAAAGTAAAGTATTTACGGCATTCTTCAATTCGGAAGGTTCGTTTATCTGGTCTTACGCTAAAACTTTGTTTTTGTCCTATGTACCTATCGGAATCTGCACCGAGTAATCTCCCGTCGTGAATCCCGATTTGGCGCGCGCTGCCACCAAGCTACCACACTCTGAACCCTTTAAATATGCGCATATATGCTACATATATGCTATAACAGGCTACCAGCGGTCAATGTAGATGCTGCAACCGCTTTTGTCTTCTTCCCCTACTACATCACTCTATACCTGGCCAACTTTCAGCTCCGACATATGGTTACATTTTCTGAACACAAAGCCAAATACAGAAACACAACTAACGCTTAAACATATAGCGAACTAGCACACCCTATGACATGGTCTTCTCCTCAGGCCAATGGTACTCGCCCCGACTCGACTCGATCTTGTCTAGTGTCGCAAATGCAACCGAATCCACGATAGACGCAAGTGTAAGCACGCCCCCGATTACCGCGCATAATCTGGTTTCTCAGATGTTAGTATCGGAACTTAGCTAACACAGACACTAGCACTTACGACGTGGCGAATTGCGCGAAACTACGCCTAGTTTCCTTGTGCACGACCATCATCGGTGACACTTCGAAATGGAAAAACGCTCCTGGAAGACCTTCGTAACCATGTCCAGTGCGTATGCCGTGAGAGTCGCGTTCGATTTCCGAGTCATGTCCAGGGGAGATGTCACGTTCGTAATTTGTAAGCGAATACTGGTGTGCCCGAACCTTTTATAGCACGGGTGAGTGAGAGAAAGGGAACAAAGAAGATAAACGTACGACATCTCCATCAAGATGTTTGAATTCCGTAGATACGACTTTCATGAAGTACTGGAACATCCAATTGGCCGCCTTGGTCTACTCTTGCAGTCAGCCAACTCTGTCTTGTTCAAGTTCACCCACATACCTGGTCGTAAGTACTTACCCGATCATAGCTTACATGCGCCTCAACTCCATCAAGCGGATGTCCCTCCAATCCAACCTTCTTACGCCATTCAATACCCCGGTTACCACCCCTCCATTCGTCTTCAACCTCTCGCTCGCCTTCGAAATGGAACTCATGGATGAAATGACCGAAATCATGGTGGTTTCCGTCTTTGAGATAGGGTACGAGGTCGTGTACGTAGCCTCTATTAGACAAGAAAGATCTACCGGGAGAGAAATGGAAATGGCCGGTTACTTTGCTAACGCGGACTCGGCCGGATAGACGACAGCCTTCGGAACTTTGTTCATGGATGTGGGTCGTCCAGTGTTCGGCGACGCACTGTTTCACCTTAATCGGATATCCAACTCAAACAACTAGATGGATAAACGTACCTGCTCAATCATGTTTGGATCATCGAAACTCCACCCACGAGTGAGATACGCTTGTCGAACGCTCTCGCAAGTTTGACAGCAACCTCCGTCCGGCTCTTCTCCACCATAGCACGAGCCGCAGTAGTCTTTTGGTCGACCCTTGAGCGTATGCTCTACTTCGCTTTGAATCCGGTAGTTGAGGGTGTTGTCGTGTATCTCTTCGCCGGCAGCACTGAGTCGCGTTTTCAAGATGTTATGAGTCATATCTTGCCGAACATCCCCCGAAATGTCGGTTATGTCCAACGAGAGAACTAAGAAATAATGGGTAGGTAAACGTAAGCACAAGGAGCAATTAAGGACTTGCGGTAGCACGGCACTCGGGGAAACGTGATGTTCATCTTGACCGACATCCGTTCACCACGAGATGTGTCTACGAGGACGGCCGAATCGATTGTAACTCGTCGATAGTCAATGGTTTCCATGAGACCGAATAAAATAATGATCGCTGCCGATAGTATTGTTACTTAATGGGTGATTATTAGCTCTCGTGAAGCTTTGGTATGCACTGTGGCATTTCGGGGTACTCGACCCTAGTTTCAAAGGCACTAGGCACTTGGGACGGGTTCCGATGGCACTTACGTCAAGTTCCCGGTACCGAGCCGGCACTTTCGCGCTTCCATCGGCGCTGACAAAAATTGGGTTAAGGCCCGGAAAGCACTCTCAAAGTGCTCTCGGCACTTGTGTTCGAGTGCCGCGGGTACTTTGGCTCGAGTGTGTTAGTGGATTTTATGCAGATATATAATTGTGTGTACATTTAGACAAAATTTATTCCGGTTCAAACTCAAATTCAACGTTTCCTTCCTCGTCGACAAACTGTGTACGCGCGTTATCCTGACTGCGATCAACTATCGCCCATGTGTGCCCGGCGATATGCACTTTCCCTACGACGGCGATAACGGGCTTCATGTTGATCATTTGGGGGCTCAGGCGGACCATCTGGTCCATGTTGAACGTCACGTAGGGGTTCTGTGGTAGCCTGGCGTCGAGACCTCCGGTTTCGCATACCTGAACCCATCCGAGTAGGAGATCCTCACGGGTGCCATTGCTAGATATGTAAGCATAACAACTATACCATATTGATACAACACTTACATATTTTGAACCATAGGTGGTAGATATCTAACAGCCGGCCATACTGCGCTTCGAGGTATGGATGGTCGGATCCCGAGTATTCAGACGTGTTGTCGTCTGGTACTAGATCGTACTATTATGTGTAAATACTAAAAGTCATACATACCTTAATGAATGAATTGTCACGCGCGATTGGGTCTTTATCAATCAATGCGATGGTACGTATCCAATCGCCCTCCCCGTTAAGCGAACCCGACCGTACCGAGTAATCGAATCGGTTTCAATGCGCGTTTCACTTTGCTGCGGTTTGTCCTCGGTTGGAGGGGCCGGGGTATTGAGTGAGGTGCCGGGTCAATGGCTGCTCGAGTGGCACACAATGTTGGATTGCTACTCCAAGCACAAACGTCGGAACTAGAATAATGTTCAGTTAGTTCAATTCATTAATTGAATTTGATGAGACACGTACATTCAGGATGTATCACCTCACGAGAGGAGGTTTGTTCTCCATACTCAAACTTCCAGTTCACACGGGATTTGGAGAGCGAGGGTAGATTGTATACCTGAGATACGATTCGCGTTTGACCACGGCGCTCGACGTAGTTATCGAGGTGGTTGTAGGGCCGGACGCGGTTCTTGACGGCGAGTACGATATGGCCGCAGATCCGCTCCATTACGAAGGCCTACGACGCCCAGGGCGGGCCGCTTTGCCGAATGTAATATAGGATATGAAGGATCTCATGGATTGTCAGTGGGCATGTCGGAAGGCGTTCGTCTTGGTATTGATAATAGTACCTGTGACCACGCGTTAGTTCTCAGGAACTGATGATTTTAAGGTGCTTACTGCTCGTATTCAAGAACCCACCACTGTACCATCTGATCGAGCTGATCGATTTGCTCATGCTATGTACTCAGGCTCGCCTTCCGCGTCGTTTTCATTTTCGTCGTCGCTGCCGTCGGACTCTTCAGGCGGCTCGTCCCAGTTGTCAATAATCACAGGGGGGTTTTGAACCATCCCCCGTATCGGAGCTTTATTGATTGGTTGTTAGTACTCGCATTTTGAACAATGCATAGTGCTTACCATAATCTTCGATAACCCCGTGAGGGGTGTCTGCCCAGGAGCGTTGGCGAGCGCTGGTCCGGCGTTGTTCGGGCCCATCTCAGCGGCTATATGTGCCAGTTCTAGGCCGTAAAATCGAGTGGATATTAGCCAGTGAGTTACTATAGGTACATATATAATGTACTTACCTCCAATATGAAGGTATTCATCACCGAGACCCACGTCTCCTTCTCCCTCAATGATAGCGCCGTCAGCAGCGCCGTTGCCGCCCTCGTTGTTGTTCGCGACCACGCCCACACCCACACACACGCTAGTACCTTCGTCGTTGAAACGGTTCGCGAGCTCGCGCGCAAGGCGCTCTCGCTGGATCTTCAGATGCCGTCGAATCTGGGATTCACTATACGGCTCGTTGCAACAGGGGCATGGTCGCTTGTCGTCCATAGCGCCGAGAACGTCGTTTGAGTTGGTAGGGCGCTCTACAAGTCATGTTTATAGCCGGGGTGAGGTAAGTTGAGGCAAGGTTGGGGTGAGGTTCAGAGATCAAAAAAAAGTCGGCAGTGGTCGATCCGGGTTGCCGGACGAATCGTCCAAACCAAGGATCGGCGCTTTGACTTTGAGATCAAACGCCTGGAGTTGTCCTCCACCGCCTCGTGCTCGAGCACGATAGAAAAATAGTACATATTTTGTACGCACTCGAGTTCATGCTAACCCACCTCACCATTCATCAGGTACCTTACCACGTACGCAAGCTCACGGCCGTCGAGGATCTCTCCCACAATCGTAGCATGCGCCTCATGGCTAGTTAAGGTACGTATCGTCTCCAGCCATTGTCCTAGCTGATCATCTCACCTTCCACTCTTCAGGCTGCCATACAGTACTAAAACCCTACTCATTCGTTTATCCTTTGCCAGGTCTTCGCCCGACAATCGCTGCCTCGTGGTCGCCCTTCTCGCCTTCTTGTCACTCCAGGACGTGAAAACATGCTCTGACCCAACAGCTGTACGTATCCGCTGTTGTGTCTCTGGCCTCAGCTGATGTTTCTCTTCTTGCTTCGTGCGCCTCAACAACATGTCGCCTTCTACTTCCTTCACTGCCGTCTATGGCGCCCAGATCTGAATCCCGCCCTCCCCATATCTTACGTTTGCAAGAAATCTCCAATATCACCGACGATCGCCACTTCTGCTGCTTCCTCTATTCTTCTTCTTTCTACCTTGCTCCATCAGTCTCGACCATTGCCTGGATCCGAAACCCCCCGACCAACCTGCTCCCTTCCAGGCCCAAATATTCATTTTCGACCATCCGTGCACCGCCCGCCGGTGTATACCCACACCCTCAAGACTCTATACTGTAGTTAACACTGAACTTCCAAGTCTTCAACCATTGCCAATATCATAAGTGAGTCCCTTTCTTACGCTTGCAAGAAACCACTAATCCAATCTCATCTGCATCCTCGTATTCTACTATCCTCGATCTACTTTAGCTACCTACCAATTCTCGACCCGCCGCCAGCCAGATGGCATACTCTCGTTCTTTTGCTAGTTTTTCTGTTCCTATTATGCGCAACCTCCATGACCCCACCATATTTGCTGTCCCAAACTCGTCTATCACTCCGCCCGTTACCTACGCTGCTGGAAAGCTGCTTGCTGGCGCAATGGATCATGTCTGCCGCCTCGCAAACAACTGCTCTGGGCTGCAAGGCTTCTTCGTGTTCCACTCTCTCGGCGGTGGAAACGGGGCTGTTTTGGTGCTCTTCTCCTTGAACGCCTGAGCACCAACTACGGCAAGAAGGCTAACCTTGGGTTCTGCGTCTACCTCACACCCAAGCTTTCGTCGTCTGTCGTTGAGCCTTACAACTCCGTCTTGACGACCCACACCACCCTCAAGGACTCTGACTGCTCGTTCACGGTAAGTTTGCGCTGCTGCTTACATGATATGCGCTAACCGTTCCCTAAGGTTGATAACGAAGCAATTTACGATATATGCAAGAAGAATTTTGGTGTCTCGTCTCCCGGCTTGACCAACCTAAACTGCCTCATCGCCCAGGTTGTTTTGAGCGTCGCCGCGTCCCTCCGATTCGATGGAAGCCTGATAGTCGACTTGAACGAGCTCCAGACCAAGTTGGTTCCGTAAGTAATTGTTGTTTGTATATCCAGAAGTAAACTCGAAAATCGTTTAGGTTCCCCCGTATCCACTTCCCCTTGGCTACCTATGCGCTGATCATCTCTGCGGCCAAAGCCACAATCAAAACTTGGTTGGCGAGCTAACCTACTCCTGCTTTGAGCCAGGCAACCAGATGGTCAAGTGCGACTCTCGGGGCGGAAATTTCATGGCTTGCTACTTGCTCTTCTGCGGTGACATTGTGCCCTACAACGTTCAAGCCCGGTTAAGAACATCAAGACCAAACGCACCGTGCGATTCGTTGACTGGTGTCCTGCCGGCTTCAAGCTTGGTGTTTGCAACAAACTCCCAACCAACATCCCTGGAGGAGATCTCGCAAAGGCGCAGCGCAGTCTGTGCATGCTCTTGAAGTGAGTTGAACTGTCGTTGGCCACATGATATTGTCTAATTGCTTGCCCCTTAGCACTACTGCAATCTCTTGCGCGTGGAACTAGCTCAACCAGAAGTTTGATCTTCTGTACTCGAGATGTGCCTTCGTCCACTGGTACGCTGGTGAGGGTATGGAGGAAGGTGAATTCTCCGAGGTGTGTGAGAATTTGACCGTGCTTGAGGACTACGACGTTAGTTTGGGCTCCGCAGACGGCAAGGGTGAACAATAGGTGACTGTTTCATTGCTTATATCGTCTTGACTTTCTTGTACCGCGCTTCATTGCTTTCACGATGTTTCACATAAGTACTGTACATGCTCTTGACTACATAACACTCGTTTACCATTAAACTTTAGCTGCGTGATTCAAACTCATCAAGGCGCAGGCGGTTTTGCAGGCAAAGAGCGCCAGTGAAGTCGCGTTGGCCTCTCGTTGAGTTCCCGAGTCGCGCATTCCTGCTCGTACTCCTACGCATTCATCTGCACCAAGTTTGAAAGTGCCCTTCCCAAACCATGTAAGTGTCAACTCAGCTCTTCACAGAGCGGCCTGAACCCTTAATGAATATCAAGAGTTGATTGGCGGTACCGACCGCGTTTGTTTGGCTCACACACCCTGAACCGTTAGTACCTTTAGCACAGTCTAATATTCTAATTTCTTTGGATGATCCCTTTCGTTCGACAGTCCCTTTGCTTTTCGACCCATATAAACCCCCTTAGCTCCTTCCTTCGTGTTTCACCCCTCCACATCTCTCACCTTCTCGCTCGCAACAACATGGCCAACGCCCAGTCTGCTCCCGCCGCTCCCGTTTCAACCTCTGGGTCTGCTCCTGCCCCGGGTCGTGCGCAGGGAGTCACGCCCATCCCAGTCAAGTTCATCCTTGGTAACAAGCCCATGGGTACGCCCGGAGAGGGCAATTTTCAGTTGAAGGAGACATTGGGTCTCGGTTCCCCCGTCTATTCGTCCATGCTTGTGAGTACCACCTGCACTTACCGCTGTGTTCCACTCTCGCTAACAGTCGGTATAGCTGAATGTTTGGGACGTCTGCGTGTCCGCCAGGCTCAACACAAGGGCGACAATCAGCAAGCAAAGTAAGTCCTGCTTTGCAAGGTGTACGATACGGTATGTGCATCGACCTTCAGGTTTGTCCATACGATTATGATGCATGTATGCTTACCTATTTGTGTCGCAGACGACGACGATGACAACGCAATGGACGTCGATGGCCCTGTCCTGCACCCCGACCTCACTCGCGGCGGCAAGAATACTAATATCGCCAAGACCTGTGGCCTCGTTCAGGCAGGTTCCACCGGCTCCACCGTTACGGAGTCCGGCGTCGACCCAATTGCCGCTTCCACCCCGGCGCCGCCGAAACGTACTCGCCCCCCTGTCCGCTCTCCTCCATCTATGGATGTGCCTGCCGCGAATCCCACCCCTGGTCTCGTCACCTTTCTAGCTGGCTCCGCTCCCCCCTCCCCAACCATCAACTCAGCCACTGCTCCCGGCTCGCCTGTTGCTCCCGCTCCCAAGTCTGGCGCTGGCTGAACTCCGGCTCCCGGCTCCGCGCCCGGCTCTGGTCCTGCTCATATGTTGAACTCGACCGATGCCGATGTCGCTGCTCTCCTCGCCGCTGGCAAGGGAGCCTGTTCTTGCTTCTCCGCCGAACTACTCCCTCTTGGATCCGTGGACCTCTTGGAGGTCGGCAAAATCAGCGATGCCCCCGAGTCTGACAGCGGGGCCAAGCTTAAGGGGGGGCCAAGCCTAAGGTACGCTGCGCTTACTTCTGTTTACCAATGAGTACTGACGCATATATACATAGGGCGCAACGGCGGCATCAAACTCCAAGTCTGCTACTGGCAAGAAGGTAGCTACCACCAACAAGAAGGCCGCGTCAACCGTCAAGTCCGCTACTACGACTGCCACGAAGGGATTCGAGGCGAAGGCGAAGTCAGTGAGTACTCCGAATATGGACACTCGAATTAGTTACTAACGTTCTCATCGATAGCAGACTGCCACGACGACCCAGCGCAAGACTTGTAGCAGCGCCAAGGCTTGGCAAGGTCTATTGCATTTTAGACAATCCGTAGCCCCTTCGTTTTTACACGAATCTGTTTTTTACCGCTTTGATACTTACGAATAATATACGCTTGCGTTACATACCACTAACTACAAATCTCTACCGAAAAACTTAAATAAAAAAAACAAGCAAGAGAACGAAAGAAAAAGAAAGAAAGAGAGCGAAAGAAAAAAAGAAAAGAGAAAGAAAGAAGAAGAAAGAAGAAAGAAAGAGAAAGAGAAAAAGAGAAAAGAAAAGAAAAAAAGCGAACGAAAAAGGCCGAAGGAGGGAACCAGTCCCGAGTGCGAACATCACCCGAGGAAAGTACCCAAAGTACTCTATGGGAGTGCCGGCACAACTAAAGCCGAAGTGCCGACCTAACTTCATTGACGTGCGAACGTCACTTCTTGATAGTGCTTGACGGCACTTCACGCGCCATTTTAGTGACTTCCGAACTATTTTGTAGTTCTAGGCCCTTATTTGCTTTTCGGCTCACGAGTTTCGGACGTTTCAGAGGGCCCCCGAAAGGCACTTCAGGTAAGTTTTTTCGGCACCGTCGATAAGTAACTGTCGCACTAATTGACAGTTACCCTGGGAACTTGAATCTAGTACCCCGAAATGCCACAGTGTATGGATTGTACTTACGGAATGCGCCCGTTCGAGTTCTAACTTTGACATCCTCCAGAGTCTGAAGTATCATTGCATCAGCAGTCTGTATATCCGGGAGTATATTTGGTTTACCTTTCCAAACCCATCGAGGCCTTTAATTGCTCCTCCAAATAGCCCCCGTGCCATCCTGATCGCAATACTCTAGAAAGAAACTACAATATGAAGCCCAGAAACTGAAGGCGAGCGAAGAGAACACTGTGGTGGTGGTGAGGAAAGAGGTCAAGATGTCGACGCCGCGAAGTGCCAGCACATCGTTCATTCGGGAAGAGTAACCGGGTAAATTGCCTAGTGATCGACAGAAGCGAGAAGCTCCCTAAGCGCTGATCACGTGTGGTCACGGCAAGCGCCCGATCAATATTTGTCTCCGCCCACCACCGACTGCTCCCGTGCTCATCACCCCTTGCCCCTCCTTGGTTTAGAACTTACGAATGAAATAACCAATAAAAACCTCACAGTGCGTCCAAGTACCTGCTCGTATTTCTGATATTTATTTTTTGCTCATTGAACTCGTAGGACACGGGCTACAGTTATGACTACTCAAGCGGCTGGGTCTAGTACGTGGTGATGATCCGTGTCAACTGCTCATATCTGCTGGCGATAACTTACGTATCCGGGCAGATGATAGGGAAGATCCTCCCTTGAAGCGCCCACGAACAATCAATCAGGTCACTCAAACTTCTCAGCTTGTGGTATCTAGCCTGAAGCGTATGCTAGACTTGCCACCGGAAGTGTTCAACGAAGTTTGTCTACTCTTATAGCTCTTTGAGCGAGTCTCACTGGATGAGTAGATTGTAGCTAATATAATGCCGAGCGATCTCCTATCTCTCGCACGCTCGAACAAGTTCTTCCGCAAAATGTTCATGTCTCGTTCAGCTATACATCTGTGGCAGAAGGCCTTAAACCAGATTTCTGGGTTGCCACCTTGTCCCTCGGATCTGTGCGAGCCACAATATGCCTCATTGTTATTCTCAGAGACATGTTCTGTAAGCTTATTAGCTCGTGGCGTAACTTCGTGCTTGTTTATCTATCGTGTTAGGTGTGCGGTGAGAAAGTACATCGCCGAATGGATCCATATCTACATGTCCGGCTGTGTAATCTGTGCTGGAATAAGGAGTATGTAGCCAACTTGTCATCCATGACACAACCTCATGAGGTTGAATTAGAACTACTATAATCGGCCATCACGATCGATATTATTCGTTTGTCCCTCGAAGCGAAGGTAAGTACAACATCAACAAATTTGTGGCATACAAATGCGTCGCTCTAGGGGTAGGGACGAAAGATGGCTATCTGTATACCCTCCGCATCGAAGTTGAAAAATATGAAGAGCATGAGAAGGATAAACAGACTATTTCCATATGGGCCGAGGCTCGGTTCGAGGAGATGGAAAAATGGCACAAGGTAGCTGTACTATTCAATGGTGATCGCCTCTATTTATTTTATACCTAACTGGTATCGTGGTAGCATAGCGAGGAGCTAGAAATTTATTTAGATAAGATTGATCGTGATCGGGAATTAGAGCTCGAGGTTTTGAAAGCGCAGCGAAGCGATGAGTATGCGTCTTACCCTCCCCCAGATGACCTAACCTCATGCCGTGTCTAGGATCAAATTACGTTTACTTGAAAAGGGATGGACGAAACGGGAGACTGAACCCTCCCCGCAAAATCTTGCTGACTGGAACAGACTCGTATTGCAACCAAAGCCCCTTACTGACCAAAGTTAGTCTCTCACAACCTGTTGCACTATCTCGCACCGCTAATCTGTAAAAATAGTCTGGAACGATTTGTATCCGAAACTTGTCCCATTGCTTGCGTCTAACCGGATATATTATGAACACATCGACAAGGAACAGCGGCGACGAGATCGTATCGCTCGGATAGACGACTTGGTTATCACAATCAGGCAGGCTTCCCCTCCTCTGATACATGTTGCTCCCAAGGGTCCCCTGGGGAGTGGAGATACGTCCAAACCGATTACGTCCCACGATTTTAGTCAACATGCTCCTGGATCAAAATTCGATGATAGTGGTGTGGAGGTGGAGATGCCATTCCCTTCAATCATTGAACTTTTAACATGGCCAATGATTAACCATCTTATTGAGGACGATACTTCCCCTGAAGACGTAGAAACGAAATTCAACCAGATCCGAAAAGAATTCGATCAAGCGGTTATAAAGTGGCGCCGTGAAGTCGAGCAAGATTTAGTCAACATCTGGAATGCTGCATGCATCCAACACGGCGAAGACATGATCAAGACTAGGTCATCGACCGAAAGCAAAGGAAAGGCGGTTGCTCGTGAGGATGCAAGGTCGAATACCCACACGGACAAGGAGCTCGCACCTACAATCCAATCATTGCCCGCTGAGACCTTGCGCCATTCTCTCGAGCTTCCTCTCCCCGAGTTTATTTTTACTTTTGCCAAACCTGATGGTACAACTACGACAGATATCTCCAGCCTTTCTCCGAACGTGCAGATTCTGCTCCGCGCCGACGCCACTTTCAATTGCTCATATTTTCGCAGCAGTTACCCTGCCATCATACCGGATCCCACCATACCAATAGATGAGGTTTCCGAAAAGAAGATGCTGAAGGAACGATGGCGCGTGAAAAGCGTTACACAGGATGTGGAGGGATTAACGGTCATTAAAGCATTACTAACGCAGATGGGCCGTGCTAATGCAACCGGTGCTGAAATGAATGCGATCGGTGCGAGGTTCAGGTGTGGACAATGCGTCCAAATCCTGCCACAAACCTGGAAACAAATGGTACGTTGTTTCCAGGTATCAGGCTGTGGCATGCTGAACTCACTCTGCCCTTAGGTATTTCATTATGTCGAGGAACAAAGCAAATGGAAGCAAGTTCAGAAGAAAACTAAGGAAAACTCGAAATCGTCGTTTCCGTTCCACAATACCCATGATCTTAGGCATCTGAACACCAAGCCGTTCGTTCACCTCATGTCACCTCAAGCCGCGGCCGAGCTTGCAAACGAAAGCGTGTCACATTCGATGCAGGAGATGATGTGCAAACCCTGCAAAAGCATGGGGGTTGAAGCACGATACCTCCACACGTCTGAGGTTGGTGCCGAGAGTCCGATGGTGCACCATTTGCATAACGAGTGGGTGTTTCAGTTCGTCGATTATAGCCTCACTGAGGGGCTGACTATGTAGTTTGAAGGCATGATATTCACCACGATACTCCTGGGACACATTTTGTACCGTGGCGGCCTGTTAATCTAGAACACCTCATCTTTGGGTCATCTGAGCCGTCGGATGAAGAAAACCCCGATTCAAACCATGATTTTATATGGGATGACGATTGAACATACCGAGATATCTTGTTTATCAAGAACTGTTCCAATTTGCGAATATTCTTACTGAATTGACAATATCATACTGATCCGTTTACGAATACATCAGTACAACGCATACATCATCACTACTCGCGACCGATCAAAAATTTCCTTCAATATGAGTGTTCGATCCTTGTATGGCAAGGGAGGTTCGGGGTGAGTTTTGCACGCCTTCCAACGTTTCAAAACATCAACGTTTGAATCTTCCATTTCCTCGGGGTCCTACCGTGTGCTCAAAGCTACGTGTCCATAGGCTCGAGTGAGAATGCACTGAACCACGGTATGGGCTTGTTTTAGGTAGTTCGAACTGGTTATAAGTCAGAAAATGAAAAGGGACGTTTATCACTTGAGAGAAAATATAAAACTGCCTGTTCTACACGTCCCGGCATGCATCGGGTCTCGGCTCGCCGGATAGAATGTAACTCACCCAAACGGAAGTTTGATCAGCGAAGCACACATAACAACAAATAAACCACGCTCTGAATTTCCAACGTGATCGGTCATTACCCCCGGCGTCAGTGCTGATATCTTTCCAGGCCTGCGTGCCTCTTGATTGAACTCGACGGCCACAGGTTTCAAGACGACAATGCCACGGTATATAGTTTTCTCTTCTATCCATCTGGTGCTAGTCTCACCTCCGCTAGCTATAGTACACGAGCGATGGCTGCCGCTCCAGCGGCTGACTCTAGTATGTTGCGCCAAATTTGCTTCTCATATATCTCTTGCTCAGCAATACTGAATCTCCATAGATACCGGTGAAGATTCTGGGAAATCCAAGCCCGAAATATCCAGTAGTGAGTGTAAATGCCACTGACTGAACTGAGATAAAGTTGACGGTGTGCACGGTAAGAACCTGCGCCTCGGTCGAAGCGTGCACGAACGGATAAAGAGGTCACTCAAGCTCCTAAGCGGAGAAAAAATAGTTTGAAACACATTCTGGATATGCCGCCCGAAGTGTTTAACGAGGTAAGAGATCACTCGCCACTCCTCCAATAAGTCTAACTGGATGAGTAGATCGCGGTCCACCTAGTGCCAGCTGATCTTCTATCACTCGCGCGCTCTAACAAGTTCTTTCGGAACATGTTTATGTCTCGTTCATCTCGCCACATCTGGCAAGCGGCGTTCCTGAATCTTCCTGGGCTACCACAGTGTCCTTCTGACCTATCCGAGCCAAAATATGCGTCATTGCTGTTTTCGAAAACATGTTCCGTATGTATGCCCTCACATATAGTATTCATGTTTATCCAAAACGTGTTTCAGAACTGTGGAACAAAAGTGCTTCGTCACATGGATCCGTTCCTTCGTGTTCGACTATGTAACTCATGCCGAGATGAGCAGTAAGTGATAAACCTTGTTTTTTTTCTGTGTTATCTTAGGAAATTGTTTTAGAGTTATTAAAATTTGGAGCTGGGATGACTTGTCTTGGGCCGTACCTCAGAGCAACTGTAAGTTCAACATCTCATGCTTGTACAACTACATCTGAAACATCCCGACGACAGTAATCAAAGCAATCGGCCATAGTTATAATTATACACTCCGCAGCGAAATTGAAAAGGCTAAGGAGCGCAACAAGGACGAACAACAGCTTCCTCCATCATGGATGGGAGCAAGGATGGCGGAGCTGGAGGAACTACACAAGGTAGATTTTATGTTTGATCGTGTTCGACTCTTCTGACGTCGCGTCTAACTCGTACTCTGGCAGCATGGCGAGATGTTAAGAAAACACCTGAAAAAGATAGATAACAAACAAAGCGTAGAGCTCGGTAATATTAGGGAGCAGCGAATCAAGGAGTACGTGCGCTATTTTCTGACAACCAACCCCATCTCAACACTTTGGACAGAATCGAGACCCGTTTGCTCAAGAACGGATGGACAAAACGAGACATGGACACCTACCCAGGAAGCACTGCCAACGAGTGGAATAAGCTTGTGTACCAGTCAAAACCGATTACTGACCGAAGTAAGTCTCAAAATTCGTCATATCATCATATGTAGCTAAGTTTTATATAGTTTGGAGCAACCTGTACCCAAAACTCGTCCCCCTGCTTGAGTCTAATCGAGCACATTACAATCGTCTCGATAGGGAGGAACGAAAACGGAATTGTATTACCCGAATCGACGACTTAGCCACCAAAGTCAGGCAGGCGCTTCCTCCTCTGATGCATGTTACTCTCAAGCGCCCTCTGGAGAATGGAGACACGCTTGAACCGGCCGTGCCTGCTGGCCTTGAACAAGCCGCTCCCACCTCGGATAACGTTTCAGATATAAAGGCGAACACGCCGTTCCCTTCAACGCCCGAGCTCTTGGCATGGCCGATGATTACGAGTATTGTGGAGGCCGATATGTCTGTAGAAGACACTGAAGAGCGCTTTGACGACATGCGAGAGGAGTTCAACCTGGCGGTTGTGGAGTGGCGCAACAAGGTCGAGGAAAACCTAATGGACATCTGGGACGTTGGGCAGACCGAAGATTCTGAAAACGAGGCGGAACCTGTAGCGTCAGCAAACGAAGGCAAAGGCAAGGCTACTGTACACACGGGTACAAAGGGCGACACTCACGGGACTAAAGAACACGAACCTACAACCTATCCGTCCCCTGTTCAGCTCGTGCTCCCCGATTTTACCGTTACCTTCACAAAACCCGATGGGACAACCACGACAGATATCTCCGACCTTCTTCCGAAAATGCAGACCTTGCTACGTACTGACACTATGTTTAGG
This sequence comes from Ceratobasidium sp. 428, assembly GCA_019623705.1. NCBI lineage: Eukaryota > Fungi > Basidiomycota > Agaricomycetes > Cantharellales > Ceratobasidiaceae > Ceratobasidium > Ceratobasidium sp. 428. The sequence goes on from WSTJ01000209.1 coordinate 16,395, forward strand.
TCCCGATACTGTTATTATACTTATCCTGCCATCGTACCAGTCCCGACTCCGCCTAATAGGTACTCAGGGGTCTTTGACGAGGGGAAACCTTGGAACACGGATGGAGTTGGCCGCCATGTTGCGGCATCTGCAGTTGCCATACAGCTGTTGGCGCTAGTGGGCCGTCCAGATGCGACTGGTGCTGAGATGAGCGCAATCGGCAAGAGGTTCAGGTGTGGGCGCTGCCTTCCAGATATACTTCTCACCTGGGAAGAACTGGTACGTTACTCTCGATCATTAACCTACTTAGGTTAATCTGCCCCTTCAGGTAATCCATTACACCTTGTCACAAAGTCGGTGGGAAAAAGTCCAAGAGCAACTCAAAGACAACTTGAAATCTCAGTACACATTCCGTGATCTTCATGATCTTGGACAACCAAACGCCAAACCATTCGCATACCTCATGACTACCCAAGCGGCGGCCGACTTCACGGCCGAATGTGCGGCGAACGATACATATTCGACAAAATGTTACCTATGCGAAAGCCTGGGTCTCCAAGCGTGGTACCAACGCGCCTTCAAGGCTGAGATAGAGGGCACAATGATTCGTCATTTGCGCGACGTGTAAAATTTCGAATTTTTATTCAAACTGCCAGTGAAGGGCTAACCGTTTGGTAAGTTTGTAGACATGATATTGAGCAAGCTATTCCTGGACTACATTTCAAGCGGCAGAAAGGGGACCCAAAACCCCCTAAGTATAAGTTAGATGAAGAGGAGCACGATTCAAATGGTTTGGATAACTCGGATAATTCGGATGATTCTGACTATTGACGAGACACAGATGTTGTGGTTCTGTATATTTTCCCCTCTCATTATTTGTACATATATGCGTTGCACCCCTATGTATATCAGGCCTGGCTCTCAGCTTCGTGTTCTTGTTCTTTCAACTACAAATGTATAACATCTTGGCGCGCCGCCGTCAGTGCCGCGCATACAAAGTTGCAAGCTCAGGCGGCAGATAATGATTCGTGGGGCTGGTGGGTGGTATGATGCATGTCGTGGGCGTGATGAGCCTGCATTGCTTCTGGATATTAGTGGGATACTAGTAATACAATGTCGTGGTTCTGTGGGGCAAATCGTACTTGTTTCAGTGCGCATATCTTGAGATGTCTACCCGAGGAGAGGTTTTTGTGAGTCGCGGTGTAACGGCATACACCGAGTGAAAGCATAAGTAGAAACAACTGCACGTTACGCGTATATTCTGACTGTTTCGACTTGGAGCCCATGATATAGATCAAAAAGCCAACAAAGAGGAAGTAGGTTGAATCACTTGAAGAAGGACATCAGGCCGTGCCACTAAGCTTATTGTATGCTAATCGACTCAGGTACTTATGGTTTTCACGTCACTTTCTTCCGATAAAGCGAGGTTATGAAAGCCTGGACGATTAGAAATGCTCTATCCGGAGAAATAGAGCAGGGGGAGACGTAGGGTGCTACGCATTAAAACGATAGTCCTTGCGTATATGGTAGAATTTTACTCACCAAGAGGTTATCACAGAAGGTTCCAGTGAGAATACACATCGGTAAACAAAACACGCTTGAATTTCCAATGAGATGGATAGCCACTGATCATTGTCTCCGTCATCATTCCTGCCTTCTCCACTTCTTTCCGCCAACGATCACACCTCGGCTTTCCAGATCGATTTCTCGATTCAAGTCATCCGAATAACAGCTTTTCTTTAACAATAATGCCGCAGTATGTATTTTTACTGTTGCCTCATTTCAGTCCAAGGCTAACCCCACCTTTGGCGGACCTCAGAACGCGAGCAATGGCTGTCGCTCAGGTGGCTGGCCCTAGTATGTAGCATTGAGTTCTATCAGTCGTAGGTATATCTCACTAATAAACTTTCAATATGTACAGGTCACGCTGAAGATTCGAGGAAAATGAAGCAAGGAGCATCCAGCAGTAGGTGCAAACATAACCAGGTAGCCCGAGCTAACACTTTGTGTGGTTAGAACCTGCACCTCGGAAGCGCACCCGAACGAATAAAGATGTCGCTCGAGCACCTAAACGAGGGAAACCTAGTCTGAAGCGGATTCTAGATATGCCGCCCGAAGTGTTCAACGAAGTCAGTTACTTTCGCAATCCTTTATACAACTCTAATTGGACGCGCAGATCGCAATACACCTAATGCCAGTCGATCTACTATCTCTTGCGCGCTCAAACAAGTTCTTTCGAAACATATTCATGTCTCGATCGTCTCATCATCTCTGGAGAGCGGCGTTCAGTCATCTTCCTGGGCTGCCGCCATGTCCTTCCGACCTATCCGAGCCACAATACGCGTCATTGCTGTTTTCGAAAACATGTTCGGTATGTATGTCCATATTTCTTAGTAGTCATATTCACTGAACAGTTTTTACAGAGCTGTGGAGCAAGAGTACTCCGCCGGATGGATCCGTTCCTCCATGTTCGGTTGTGTAACCCGTGTAGAGACGAGCAGTGCGTAACAAACCCTTATATTATATGTAGGACAACTCATGAGGTTACCTCAGAATCGCTGAAATTTGGGAATCTGATGATTTTCTCCAACTTGTACCTCGGAGCGATGGTGAGTATGACATTCAAACTGACCCGTAATACACAGCTCATTCGTCTCGGCGATAGTAATCAAAGCGGCCGGCGATGGTTTTATGTATACCCTCCGCAGTGAATATCAAATGGTCCGGAAGCGCGCAAATGGCAAACAGTCATTTTTTACCTGGAGAGAGACTAGAGCAAAGGAGATGGACGAATGGCATGAGGTTAGCGCTGGTACTTAGTCCCCTCGCCCAATATCTAACCCATACAATGAAAGCGCGCCGATGAGCTGGAGATGTACTTGGACAGGGTGGAACTAGATCGGGAATCGGAGCTTGAAGATTTGAAGGAGAAGCGGGTTGAAGAGTATGCGTCTTCTTTCTCGCTGCATATCTGAATTTTAATGACACAATACAGCATCGAAACCCGTTTGGTTGAGAAGGGGTGGACGAAACGAGACGCGATCACTTCCCCGGAGAATGCTGCAGAATGGAACAAACTCGTGTGGCAGCCAAAGCCTATGACCGACCGAAGTAAGACATTCTCATACGTTAATTCAGTATGTGAATCTAATTCTTGATACAGTTTGGAACAACCTATATCCGAAACTCGTTCCCATGCTCGAATCCAACCGAGCATATCACGAACGTGTCGACAAGGAACAACGCCAACAGAGTCGTATCATTCGGATAGGCGGTTTGGTTACCAAGAGCAGGCTCGATCTTCCTCCCCTAGTGCATGTCACACTCAAGCACCCCCCAGAGAGTGAGGACGCGTCTGAACCAAGCACGCCTGAATCAAACGCGTCCGAATCGAGCACATCTGAATCGAGCACGTCCGAATCGAACACGTTTGAATCGGACATAGCTGATATCCTGGACCTATCTCATCTCGCGCCGGACAATATTGACGTGAAAGCGGAGAGGCCGTTCCCTACAATGGCCGAGTTCTTGGCATGGCCGATGGTCAAGAGCATCGTGGAGAACGATACATCTGCAGATGATGCAGAGAGAAGCTTCAACGATATACGAGAGGAGTTCAGCCGGGCAGTCGTGGAGTGGCGCGACAAGATTGAGCAAGATTTGATCGATAAATGGAACGCTGGGCAACCCGAGGATCACGGGGATGAGATGAAGTCTGAACCGTCAGTGAAAAAAGGCAAAGGAAAGGCAGTTGCACGCGCGGGTACCAAGCGTAACACTCGCAAGACTCAAGGCCGCGCATCTATGACTAAATCGGCTTCTACCGGCCCATCACATGACTCTATCGAGCTCGTCCTTCCCGAGCTCGTCGTCACCTTCACGAAACCCGATGGAACGACTACAACGGACATCTCCGAACTTTCTCCAAACATGCAGACCCTGCTCCGCGCCGATACCATGTTCCAAACCCTACGCGAGGATCATACTTATCCTGCCCTTCTACCGCCGATGGGTCCATTCAAAGTGACCGGGGCTCCCGATAGATTTACGCTGGGAGAACACTGGAGTGTATCGGACGCAGTTACGCGAGACCTAGAGCTATCAGGGATTGCCAAAGAATTCCTGGCGCGAACGGGTCGTCCTGACGCGACAAGTGTTGAAATGAGGGCGATTGGTTCGAGGTTTAAGTGTGGGCGGTGCGTTCAAACCCTGCCACAAGCCTGGGAGGACCTGGTAGGTTGCTCCGGAACATGAACTGATGCATGCTAAAATATCTCTGACTCAGGTGCACCACTACGGTCTGGAACAAAAACGGTGGAAGCAGGCCCAAGTGATTATGAAAGGCAACACGAAATCTCAGTTTGCGTTCCATAACATCCATGAACTCGAGCAATCAAACGCCAAGCCATTTGCGCAGCTTATAACGACTGAAGCTGTGGCTGAATCGTTCCTGGAAAGTGCGATGCACGAAAGGTCTTTGATGGTATGCAAGCCGTGCGAGAGCATGGGCGTTGATGCGAAATATCACCACATATTCCACACTGGGACGGGAATCCAGAGTCCGATGGTACATCATTTGCGCGATGTGTGAGTGTTTCAGCTTGTTGATTAGACTCTTTTAACGCAATTCCGACCTCTTGGTTTGAAGGCATGACATTGAGCATGCTATTTTCGGACTACATTTTGTGCGCTGGTTTGTGGATCCGGAGTATTTGGCGGATGTGATGGAGTTGGGGACGGACGAAGAAGATTACGACTCGGAAGATCCTTGGGAATGGGGGGATTACTGAGTATCTATAAATCTTTTTGTTCATTCAAGTTTCCTGGCGTTTTTACCTTCGCTAACTGAATGTATGCAGTATATCCTACTAATCTATTTGCGAAATTTGTGACTAGTACTGTTGTTATATTGTTGTCGTCCCTTTTGAGAATGTCTGTTGCTTACAAATACTTGTACGAAGTCCAGAATTGGGTCAACTTCGGCAGGGGCTGAATTCTGTCACCTGATCACAACATTGGCCGCGGCTTGACTACGACTACTTGAATCTTGAGTGACCGGTATTCTGGGATATCTGAGGGAACTCGTGTTTGTAATACGGTTCGATCCTTGGGACTGGATGCGATTTCATGCACTTCAACCGGGACAAACTTGGACTACTGTACGTTCTTACATGGTCGTGGTAAAAATGTCGGGAACCCGGTTGTCTTGACGGCACAGATGTATCTACTCGTTCGATTAACTCAGTGGATAGCTAGACCTCTCGCTAATACTGTATCTTAACCCTATCAAGTGAGCTCCTTGTTTTCGGCTGCTGGACTACCAAGGTCTCAGCATCCCCCCGTCTGCCTATCTCAACTTTTTCGGACCCGAGTTCTCTGCGACGTGTAGCGTTATCCTCTGTCTGTATCGGGTCAAGCCCTTCAGCCAGTCGACACGCTTTGTACAGTACTTGTTGCTGCAGGCTGGAGTGTTCGGCTCCCAATCGGCTGCTCGTTTCTAGCGCCTTCAGGCTGCGGTACTGCTCAATTGGCGAATTCTAGTCTGTTAACCGATACTGAAAAGCTGACTCGACTATCCCTTATCGTTGATTTCGAGCTGTCTAATGTCCCGCTCTCTTGATTCTTGTTCGCGCCCTTGTTAGCTTGCGCTTCCGGCAGTCCTTTTTGACAACGCAAGTAAGTAGTATCGGTTTTTGTAACGAGGGCGGAAGATTTGGAGCGAGAAAATGGGTCGAGATTACAGCTATAGCCTCATACTTGGAGGATCAACGTAAAAACAGGGCTTCCTTTTTTTCCAGCAAATACGTGGCTCTTAGGTCCACCAATAATAGCGCAGTGAAACTTCTTTCCAATCGTCGTTCGACATGAAGTAATCCATAGTCAAGTTGGGTGTGCTGGTAAACTCTGAAATTGTTTGCGACGCAACCAAAGTGCCAAGTTCATTGGGATAAATCAGCCCTTATAACCCCATTTTCCCGAGAAGTTTCTTCCGGAAACTTCAGCTAGAAAGCCCACAGAAGCGCCGACACCACTACTATAATGGGACTACATATTTGTATTTGGAACACAAATCAACCGAGCATAAACCCCAGAAACAGCATAAGAGTCGTGACAAAATCGGATTGCTACCAGCGCCGAATATGGTAATATACAGTCATCAAAATATTTATCCCCTTCAGTCATAACTAACAAGAAGTGACACCATAGTAACCCATATAAAACGATCAGAACTTGAACCCAACACCAGAGTACTATTTGGCGATCGAATAGTCTTCCTCCCACGCCCTACGGAGTTGCGCGGCCGAACGCCACGCATACATCATCATCGTTCGTAACTGAAGGACGTCTTCCTTCCACGTGAATGTGTCGTTCTCGTTGCGGAACTCGGCGGTGAGTTTCTCGCATCGGTCGATGTTTTCGAGACTGACAAAGTCGATGGCGACTTTGATACAGTCGGCGAGATTGCATACCTACGCGCAAGTAGGATAAGTAAACAAGCATTTAGTCGAGGAAACCAAGCACGCACCTGATGTGCACATCCCGCCGGAATAAACACCGCATCCCCGGGCCTCTGATATATCCTCCAACTGTAGACCTTTTCCTCCTCGTACAATCGTCGCCGGTGGTCACTGTCGAGGAAGAAGAGCTGGGAATGAATGGGGTCGCGGTATTGCGTGGCTTTTTGGCTGAAGTGACGCCGCAAGTAAGCTCGGATTTTGTCAGAGTCCGACGCCCGGAAAATATCCCACGCGGCAACTCCAGGGAGCCCGTCTTTCGAGTCGCTCGCGAACATCATGATATTGACAGCGTCGGCCATATCCATGTGCAGGCGCGTCGACCCTTGACCGCCTGGAGCTTCGCTCGACGCCTAAAATGCGGGTGAGTTGTAATCATTATTTCCACTCGAATGTACTCACGAATGCGTTGTACATTTTTGGGCCTAAGTTCGGAAATGAGCAAACGGTTTGTAAATCACAAAAAGTAGACCCACCGAGGTCCGGCGCGATGGCATTTGTCGCGAAATGCGAAGCCACATTCAAAATCCCGTCTCGGCGGGTATAATTGGGTATCGGCAGTGCGTTCATAAAATCGCCAAATAATTCCGGGAATTCGTCGCGAAAATCCGCCTTGGCCGGCCAATCCTACGAAAGCGCAAACCTCAACAGAAATCCACGGAGTCTCCAACGTGCACCCACCTTGAGTTTTAGAATCGCATTCCCTCGGTCTGTCTGACCGAATTGCTCGAAAAACCGCTGGACGATCGACCGTTGTTGTTTGTCGGTAACACAATTCTCGATGACGCATTCTTGCGTCCCGTATTCCTCGATGAAATATTCGGGCGTCCATTTAATCTTGAAATCGGACAACAAGCCATGTACGACCACTGCCTCGCCGCGCGCCCAAATCGGTTTGAATTGATCCTCGGTGATATCTCTCGAGAAATAGTGGACTGAATGGCTTGGAATTCCCGTGGGGTCGATTCGTCCGGGTTGTGAAGCGGCAGGACGCTTTCCAGCCTCGACGCCGACTTCCGACGCGAATCCGTCTTCGTGCGTCGGAGACATCGTTGGGGAGGCAATAATTGGCATCGACGCAAGTTGCGGGTCAGGTGTCCCGCGCGGACTACTAACGTCGTGCGACGACCCAGCTTCAGAGAGAGCCGGTGGTTCGGTTGAGGCCTGCGGCGAGGTCGGATTCCAAACAGGTACGCGCGAAGCCCACTTAGCGATATGAGAGGTACCCGAGCGCGAGGGCGATCGAGCCGGGGCGTTGTTGTCGAGAATGGTTTTCATGTCCTTGAGTGTCTCTTCGAGTTCCTTGCGCGTAAATCGAGTGACCGGTCGGAAATTATGAGGAACGTGGAATACATTTCCAGCAGCACAGGCACGATACTTGTGAAGCTGTGGGTCCTTGCGTTCCGAGGACCTGTAGATCGTCGGGGTGCCAGCCGGGCACATAAGTTCGACCTGTCTGAAACATTCGCCACAGAGTTCGCGGCCGCACTGGGTACACATGTTGCAACGCGTGAACATCGACGTAGCGCAGACGTCTTCGCACAAATTAGTAGCCATCAACGAACAAGACTCGAATCAAACTCACCACACGTCGCGCGAACTTCAGTTTCGACAGGTCTCCAGATGGCGTTTTCCTTCAAGGCGTGTTTGAGTTCATCTTCGAGAACGGTGTGAAGAGCTGGAGCAATTACGCTCTACAGTTGACCATTCAATCAGAATTATCCACCAAACGCAATTGGCAACTCACCCGGATCCGGTCGACGTGTGCGATCTCAGGTGTAATGTTCCAATTTAACGGCAGGTGATAATCCGATTGCTCCTTGACCTTTTGCAAGGGAACCGAATCGAACGATACGCCTATCGCGTCAAACGAAACCGGCTTGAGCTTGAAATACCGAATGCCCGTAAAGCGGCAGGTATCTCCAGCTTTTTTCTTGCGACATGCCAAGCATCGCGAGACAATTGCTTGATCCCAAGGATAATAGAAACATCGCTTGTCTTGTGCACCTATGAAGAAATCGTGGATCAGAAACGGAAAGAAGTTTAAAGCGTGTGCCACTAACGAAGTATATAATCGCCTTCCTGGAGGTGTACCAGAGGTGGTCCACTCGCAGCAGATTCTACGTTCAAACTAGTCCTGTGTCGTTTCGAACCGCCTATAAAGACTCATAAGCACAAAGCGACCAAGAAACGCGAACGAAAACCTACTAGAACCGTGCTCGTGCTCATCTCGTCTCCGCTTCCCGCTGCTCTTCGAAATCCGGCTCGTACTCGCGCCCCGACTCGCGCTCGCACTCCGGCCAAGACTCATACTACGACTGCTGCTACCCTCTGACGGCGCAGACGATCCGGTACTGCGACTCTCTTGAATCGTGACCCAGACTTGGCCGCCCTCAAATCCGTCGTCATCGTCCCAGCCGAGCTCTTGTTCAGCAGACTCGATCGCCCGAGCGGTCGGTTTCGACTGACGCCGGGATCGTCGACCGGACACACTAGCCATCTCAGAGTCCTTATCGGCCTCGCCTGTCGATGGCGTCAACACACGAAGCACCGATGAATAAGAAATACTTACCAGTTACAGCCTTGCCTTTACCCTTATCCCGGCTCGACGACGCCTCGAGATCGAGTCTACTCCGCTTCGAAGGTGACTCTCGATCCCGCTCTCCATACGACTTTCTCCTTCCTTTCACAACCGGCTCCTCGTCCACACTATGATCGTCCGACGGAGACGCATCGCGCCGCCGATGTCCACGACGCGCACTCGAGGAAGGCAAGAGCACAAACACCTGCTGGGGAGAACGGGAGGTGCCTCTGCCAAACGAGGCTGGGACTAATCGTGCAGGAGTAGCGATGGTACGAGTCGGCGACGAGTGATGTTTCGACTTGCTCCGTGGAGGCAGGACGATCTTCATCAGGGTGCTGTCACTGGGCAATTCGGGAAGTTCCCCCGTACGCCTGGGCGACTCTGCACGTCTTGGTGGTTCCAGGCGCCTGGGCGATTCCTCACGTCTCGGTGGCTGCGTGTGTTTCGGTAACTCGGGGCGCCTCGGAGATTCCGTCCGTTTCGACGGTTCAGGTCGCTTCGGCGAAACAGTCCGCTGTCCAAAATCCTTGACGACAATCTTCCGACGCGAACTCGTACCGACCGGACCACCCGCAGCTTCATCGACTCCAGGTCGGCCATCGCGCCCATCAACTCTTCCAACACCATCACGCTCATCAACTCCTTCGACGCCATCACGCTCATCGACTCCAACGCCATCTCCTCCATCGCCCCCACCAGTCGTCTCCGAAACATGCGTCTCGACCGATTCAGACACGTGCGTCGTACCCGCGTCCGAACGCGTCCCGCCGAGCGAGGGAGATTCCAACTGACGCACGCCGGCCAACACGGGCGAACCCAGCAGACGTACGGCATACGCAGGCGAATCCAACTGGCGAACATTGGCTAACATCGGCGAACCCAACTGACGCACACCAAACGCAGGTGAATCCAACAGCCGACCCCCACCCAACACGGGCGAATCCAAAAACACACCCCCGCCCAACGACGGCGAACTCAACTCGGTCAACGAACTCGTCCCTGCGCTCGTTCCAGTCCCAGCCGCGCGCCTCGTCATCCGGGGTATAATCGCGCGCGGATCGTCGACCCACGTCCCAAGAGACACGGAAGACGTCGTGGATACAGGCGCTTCGACCACCGTCCGAGCTCGTCCTCCTCGTCGACCGCGAGTGGAACCGGGCGTAACAGCAGAGGTTGAAGGAGTAGCAGTCGGATTGACGTTCTTGCGAGACCCACGTCCTCCCGCGCCTCGACCACGTGCCCTGGACCCACCCACCGAGGCGCCACGCCTCGTAGGCCTAGACAACGATCCCTCGTGTTCGTGCTCGGCCGAAGGCTCCCTAGACGCCGTGCGCGCCCTAGACCCAGACCTAGACTCGACCGAACCAGCTCGACGGGTCGATCCGCGTCGTCCGCGTCCGCCGCCACGCCCACGAGACACAGACGCTCGACGGCCCTTTAATTGCTCCGTCTCGGATTCGACCGTGTCCGCCTCGACTAGCTCGAGCTCGCTTTTAGTTGGGCTCCCGACTGAACGCGTCATGAGTCGTACAGATGATCTTGCGGACGCTTGGAAAGCTTTATGATGCCAGAATTGTGTCATGGGAAAAACGGAGAGCGAGTTATATAGCCCGTTGTCGTGAAGAGAAAAAAGTGTGATGAGTCGGGATGTTGGAGCGCGTCAAAGAATCCAGCAACAAAAGGATGAGTTGATGGAGTTAGAAGCGTTAGTCCAGGGCGGGTATTGAGTGGGGAATCAAGATCGATTTCCGGTGCCGGCGAGTTGCCAAACGGTAGAGCGGGAGTTCAAGTTCCAGATACGATCCCCCAGTAACGCAAGACGGGCAGGCAGTGCACCGAATCGAGACGTAAAACCAAATCGCCGCCAAAAGACGTAAAACGAACCCAGTGATGAGCGATCGGCGTCAGAAAAGTGATATTCGTTGATCAACACGCCGCAACCCAAAATCCCAACAACCGGCCGTCGTCGAATGGTGGTGGTGGGAACGACCAAGCCAACGCACAAGGTCCAAACACCATCGAGAAACGGAGTCCCAACCGCATTTCCAATTAATCATCGAAATGAAATTAGGTCGATCAAATTTTTCGGAAAAGGAAAAAATCACACAACACACAAGTCAGAAACTCCGCACCGCTTAATGAACGTGAGATAAATAAAAACGCACCTTGATAATTAACACCCCGTCGCCGACTTCTCTTCTCACCCCCGGCCGACTCGGGTCTAAGCGCAGGTTCGTACTCGCTCTCGCTAGACACGGGTAGAGCGGGCAGACCGGCCAGTCCGGGGTCGTATTCTTCCACTTCGGGTTCGGGATCGTCCGAGTCGGAGGAAGAGAGTTCGGACATGTCGCTGTCCCCGCCAAAGACGTCTCGAGATATGTCTTCCAGTTTCGCGGCAACGACAGATGGTTCAGGCGACGAGGACGGAGCACGGGCGTTGATCCCGTCGTCGTCGGATGCGGCGCCTGAAGTCGTACACGATTCGATTATCCATCCTGGCCCAGAGCGCTTCTTGGGACCTTTGCTGACTCGGCCTCGTGGTTTGCGGAGTTTATCAACAGGCAAGAGATCGAGCGGCAAGAGCGTCTTAGAAGGCGATGATTTCGAAGACGATGGTTTACCAGGGGACGACGACGAAGACGATTTCGCAGGAGACGACGACGAAGCAGTAGCCTTGGCACTCGATTTCCCATGATACGACGCCGGCCTGGCTACTATCGGCCGAATAGGGGACACGAGCTCGACAAACGGCGCCGGGTCGGGCTCGAGCGAGATACTCATCGACCTCGTCGCACGTGACTCGACACCGGACATAATCTCTGGCGTATAGATGTCTCGAGAGCGTGCGAGGGCAAGCGGGGGCAGTGTAGGCGCGCGAGGAGACGCCGAGCGCGCACGTAGTTGGTGAACTGGTGGCTCGGAGAACGTTGTTGTTCGGGGTGGCGCCGAGTGCGGTGGCGTCATGTAGGTCATGGACACTGGTGTGTTGACTGCGTTGACGAGAGAGGCGATAGATACTCGGGACGCGGGGGATGTTATCGAAGGGGGCGCTAATACAGATCATCCACCACAACCCACCCATAATTAGCCCAAATCCCTAATACCTTATTAGATAAACACTCACCAGGTGTAGCAGAGTTCAAATGCAGATTCAACAACAACTGCGCATCCGCGTCGCTCACCGCAGACCCAGGCCGTTGGTCCTGATCCGACTCTCGCTTCAACTGGACCTCCTCCCGCTTGATCGTAAACGAAGCCTTGCGGGCAAACTTGGCAGGCAATCGAGGATAAGTTGTCGAGCTCCCCGAGCCAGAGCTGAGCGAGAGGGGCGGAGGTGGTCCAGAGCTCATCGAGGATCAGTGTCAACCAGATACTCGTCACGTGGCGGCCTCATGTTTGTCCATGCGCGCTTCGCTCGGCGCTTGGAGGTGGAGTCTGGGCCGCGAGGCAGACGCGAGGTCGAGATAAAATAGCCCGGAGACAAATGAGGTGGAGCGCAGGCTCTGGTGAGGAGGTCGTGAGCTGAACATGACAAGCTTTCCAACCATACAGTCGAAGCAAGGTACAACACCAGAAAGATTGAGCATATATTCAAGCAAGCAATTTCAGACGTAGAAAGGGGAAGCCGAGAGGTATCAAGTAGGAACATAACAGCGAGGTGCGTCAGAATTTAGTAGGGGGTACAGTAACACAAGTTCAGGTGGCTAATAAACAACCAGCTGCGTCTAGAGATGATATTGGTGCGATATTCGAACAGAAAGAACGCCGCCACATGCCCAATCTCTCGTTCCAACCTACCACATCCATAAGCTCTTTGATATTTCCAAAACAAACTATGCTCCAGAACCGTTCTCCTGGCGCTCTTCAACTCAGTATATCTCAGTATTCTGATTCATGCTAGGCAACCACACGTAGGCCTCATCAAATTTATCCGGGCCGACCGACTGTAGCAACTTTTTGCGCTCACATTTCCTACACTCTACACAGTGCCTATAACGCTAACAAATCCGTCTAAAGCAAAACTTCTAAACTGATTAGACCATCACCACCGTCGTCTTGTCAGTGACTAAGAACATCTAGAGCAAGTAAGGGGGTTGAGGTGCCGCATATATCCCTCAAAAATTGTATTTTAGTTCAGCTCATGTAGTAAAGACCACAGGGATACATCGATCCTATCGATTCAACTGTATTTTCTGAAGAGGAACTACGCTTTTGAAGGGAATAAAAGCGACCTCCGAGAGGGAGAAGGTGATTCGTAATCCGTCGAACGCTAAGCGCCGTGGCGGACTCTGTGCTTTGTCCCACCCCTTTTCGCCCTCACACTCGCTAGACTCACCGTTCAGCCAATAACAAATCGTTTAAATTATCAAGAGTAATTACACTTTATCTCATTTCTTGCTTTGTTTTGAAACACTTTCCACAAAAATCTCGGCTCTACGGCCTCGGAATCGCCTCATAAACTTTCACCGCCAGCCAACAGACGCTACTTTGCTCGGATTATCACAGCTTAAGTATGCCATACTAGAGCTCAGGATCTCGTGTCTGATAGCTCGGTGCATGGTCCTTACTAAAAAAACAGAATCTGCTATCGACGAGTCGGGCTGCTCTCCAACACTTGTAACGGACCAACCCGATCCTATCGGGGCGCTGAGAACTTAGAGTTACTACGAGTTGTGGTCAAGCGCCGGTCGCGGATGACCGTGAGCTGTACGCGCTTGAAGCTCAGACCGAAAGACCCAGGGTAATATGGAGGCACGTTTTATCTCTCCGTATTGCTCAGTAGGCTAGCTAATAAGAACTTACCCAACGTGTTCTTTTTACTTTGGTACTTATGCTCCCAAATATCAGTGCGCTAATCTGCACTGTGGAGTGAATAAAGGGCGAAAACACGGGTACGAGGCCACACAATGAGCATATATCAGCACATGCAGGACGCTAGAGCGGACAAACCGACCGGAGTCGTGTCGTATCGCGTGCATCAGTAGCTCAACATGAGCTTTGGGGCCCGTATCATCTGACGCTCCACACGAGGTCCCTTTCACTCTTCTATGTATGAACTCTCCCGGGGCGGTAACTAGATTGTATGAAGCGAGGGTTGGGGTTGCCGCTGCCGCATGGCTTGCTACGTTCTTGCCCTTCGTTCCTACTTATTTGGGTCGCCGCAAGCTTTCGGTATTTGCAAGGAGCCTTTTAACTGCTTTTACATCCCTATATACCCGACATACCCTCCTCCAGTGTCCACCTCGGTCAAAATCTCCCCCTCCCCTCAAAGTTTAGCCCAACACTCTACATCACCTCCACTCTTATTCGTATTTCTGACTCACTTGCTTTCGAATAAGAGTGTCATCTATACTCGGTATAATGGCATCAAAACAGATTTTATTGAACTACTCACTAACACCGGAGTCCACGCGTGAGTCTGGCTAACATACCCCTTACAGTATATTAGCTAACATGTCACGATAGCTTTCGGCAAAAATATTGTGGTCTTTTGCGATGGAACGGGAAAGGACGGCCTTACTACGTGTAAGCGCTTACCTCGATGCACAATTGGTCGAAAATGTAATATTGTTTATGCAGCTTTGACAACCGAAGAGTCAGGAGCTCTATTCAAAGAAAAGGTAAAGACGTCGGCGCCTACAACACCATACCCTACCAACGTGTTGCGGTTATGTACGTGTATTCAATCCCATTTTCCCACCGTTTATTATGATTGACGTAGACCTGTGCTCGCAAAGCTCGGTGTATTCCGCTACGCACCCATACAGAACAGAGGTATGACCAGATCCATGTTATATCCAACATGAAAGGTCATCCGGGTCTCAAGGCAAGCACAACTCGTATTTTATCAAAGCGGTGCCGGTGCTAGCGGCGACTTTCGAGGAGAGGCTAATTTCGGAAAGTACTACGACATGCTTCGAGGGACTAGCACGGGTAAGCCTCGTACTCCAAGAGTACAGGCATGTGAGTACTGACATAGCTTTGTGTATAAAGGTACCAAAATCCGAGACGCATACAACTTTATCGCCCAAAACTACGAAGACGGTGACAGAATATAGTAAGTCAACAAACGCTCCCAAATGCACTCGTAATGATGTGATTTGAAGCATTTTCGGGTACTCGCGTGGCGCATATACGGCCCGCAAAGTCGCAGCACTGATTGTAAGACAATGGTCGCCATTTGATTTTAAGTTTTATTCAAGCTATATCAGTGCCGGCTCGGATTGCTAGGCAGGCGCGACATGGGAAGATTTTTCTACTTTTGGAGTGCACTAGATCGGAACGACTCCAAAGTTGAAATCAAGACAGGGAGGAAAGCACGGGTTCAGTGAGTTGGGCCGTCTGATATTTCCGGAAAACTGAGAGCTAATACGTTTTCGCTCTTTCAGATTTGTTGGGACTTGGGATACAGTAGGAAAGTGGCAGTGGTTGGAAGCATATTTTTATGTCTGATGCTCGATGTCGGTTGTAGGCTCTGTGTACGAGGAGCTTTCCTCGGCCAAGCTCGATGCGTTGAACTTGATTGACACTCAGTAAGCACCTAGTACGGTGTATATTTTTACTTCCTAAACCAGATCTTATGCATTTAGGCTCCCAGCAGGGGTTAAAACCGCTCGACACGCGCTTTCATACCATGAGAACCGCAAAGAGTTTCCTCTTACCCCATACGCTGGATACGACAAATGCAGGGATGTTCAGGAGGTCTGTAAAGTCGTTGAGAACAAAGACAAATGTTCTGTTTCTCGCGATGTGAGGTACGAGTGGCTAATAAGAATATAACTTAGCTCGTACTACAGTGGTAGTGAACTAACATGTATATACTGTACCTAATAAGAATATAACTAAGTTGTACAGTAAGTAAAGGAAAGAATAAAACGAAGACAAAAACTATACCTTAGCTCGTACTACAGTGGTAGTGAACTAAGGAAAGAAAAACTTCGCCCATTTGTATATATAATATGAAATGTGTACGCGTGATCAAACCCGCGCATATACCCAGCCAAATACTGTATTTCCAACACTGTTGACATTGAATCGATAGGTGTGGTTCCCTGGAACGCATTCAGACGTTGGGGTGGTAATCGTGAGCACTTGTCTGCAGACCTCTCGTTGTGTTGGATGGCGGTAAGAAACGCATTAAATCAGCTTCTAAATATTACAAGCTGAAAGCATCTTTCTGTTTCCTCGTAAGGGAGAAGCAGCGAGCGCCGGCCTCGGTATTGACGAGGACTTTTTATACGACTGTTTCACCCCTCTCAACTCTCCAGATATCCTACCTGAACTGCGCCTCCATTTCATGAGGCCCAAAATCTTTACCACTGACTGCATGAAGATCTGGATGAATACTAAGACTCATCACGATAAGGAGGTGTTACTCTCAGACTCTAGTCCAGAGTTCTTATATCATCAAAGCTTGTGGGCTGAAATCAGGGAAGGTCCTGGCCATTCTTCTCAAAAAGCGTTCACAGGCAAGGAGGGCGATCCACCAAGAAAACCACTGACAGCACTCGAGAGGAAATACTGGGAGAGGTGCAGCTGGGATGTAAGTATTTGTACTGCTTGAAGTCGTTGGTAAACTCACACCGCTTTGTTAGCGACTTCTTCCGCTCCAGGTGTCGCTGATTGGGCGGCCGAATGATCGCGGACAAAGCTCCGCTTGGAAGACAAAGCCGCTGCCGCAGTTACCTCTGCCTGTTGCTGCGCCTGTGAGTACAAATCACTATGATTATTTATCCAATACTAATAATGGTTTAGCTCCATCACCCTATGGAGTTTGAGTGTGTGAGCGATTACACGCGGGACATGAGGTCTCACTTGATCGCCTGAAACCAGGTGCTGGTTCTTTAAGATGCACAATAGTGTTATAAGAAATACGAGCAGACTAATGGGAACCGATTCAATCAAAACCTTCCGACGGAGATCCATACAATATCCCTAATCACATCAGATTGAGGCTCAAACTGAATGCATACAACTTCTTGAATCTACCACTAAAACCTGTGTGAGGAAATTGTCAAACAGGTCATATTAGTAGGCTATAAATGTAAAGTAGTTTCTTTTGTCTTTTCTCGTTCCGCTTCTTTCATATGGTGTCGCACCATAGGGCCTAGCCCCGAAACGACAATAAATACATGATCTTAAAAAAAAACGTAAAATATACCCACAGAACCATGTTCGGTGAAAGCAGCCCCACAAGAGCCGTCACAACGAGGCCATCTCGAGTATTTGCCTCCCGTGATCCTTTATCCGTGTCCGTAAGGTCTCGCAAAATACTACAGTCGTGGATTTATCATCCTCTAGCTCAAGCGATACGTTTGGACATGCCATCACTAAAACCCTGTTGAAGCTCCAGTTCAATCTGATTCACTCGGTATAAACAAATGCTCACCTTGCAAGTACCTCTATTTCCGACCGAGCAACTCTATTCGCCCAACGATAGTTGACAACCAGGGTTAAATA